>PYAF01005219.1:375333-438312 GCA_007407185.1 Glycine tomentella | reverse complement strand
AAATATATGTTAATATATTTTAATTAATTTTGTAAATTTTTGTAGTAATGTTAAAAATTTAAATTTTTAGAGATTTATTGTTGGATGACAATATTTTGGTAATAATTTTAATTTGAAAAATATGAAATAACATAAATATATTTATTTTGATTTTGTAAATTAAATATGTTGATTTTGTTAATGAATTTTTACTAATATAACTATTTCTACTTTTTTTAACATAATCACTGTAATTATTTGGAGTATATTTTAAAAATATTACATTAAAAATTTTATATTTAAAAGAAAAAATGGGAGTATACTTAATAAAAAGGCAGGCGCAATTAGTAAATTTCAATTTTAATGCACAACTTATCAGAAACAGGGGATACGTTTAGCAAAATTGGCCTATTTCACGACTTTAAAATCATGTGCATTGAAAAATACTATAAAAAAATAAAATCCGACTTTAAAGTCGTAAAAATTTATACGACTTTTGAACATAAAAATAAAATAATTATTAAAAATTCTGAAATTAAAAATTAAAAAAAAAAACAAAACACATACGACTTTAAAGTCGTATTTACATGAACAAATAAATATAAAATGAGAGAAAGTCGTAAAAATAATTACGATTTTAAGTTTAAAAAATATAAAAAAAGAAGTCGTAAAAAGATTTACGACTTCTACCCTTTAGTAAATAATTTGAAAAGAACCACCAAACATTAATTAAAAAAAAATTACACCCTTTACGTAAATCCCCCTAATTTTAAATGCATTGTTTTGTAACTAAAACAAAGAATTTCTAAATATTTGTTACTGAAGCTACACGATGGAGGACCTTCCAAATAAATATAATCATACATAATGGCCTGAAATGGACCATTGCCTCTGGTTGACCAATCTATATGGTATTATCTTCTTCAACTAGTTGAGTTCCCAGTATTTGTAGTACATAGGTTAAGTTAACGTAGTACAAATTAATTAGACCAATGAAATTAAGAAATGCAAGTGAAGTTGCGATAATGTTGTTGATGCCAAAGTAACTCTCAGTTTATAGTTACTGCTTTTGTTCATGTTATCAAGCTTAAACTTGATTTGCCATGTGGTTCCTTCATATGTCTTATCATCTTTCTTCCTTAAAATGATGAGCAAAAAAAGTAAAAAGAAAAAAGTAATGATTTGCCACACATTAGTAATAATTCTGCATATCTCTCGCAATGAAGACATAATAGAATGAATAATCTACAACTTTATATTCTATATACATACATATATATATATATATATATATATATATATATATATATTCTAATCACATATAGTCACTAAGACCAACTATACATGTAGATCAAGTCTTTGTCAGCATATAATTCTGCATATTTCTCCCACAACCCATATTGCCTAAACCTGCCAATTACAATCCACTATAAGTAGCTAGTCTTCTTCGCCCAATTTACAATCTTTTACAATCCAGTATAACTACCTACTATTGGGCCAATTTACACTCTTTTCCATGGGAAATTAATCTGGTACAATGGAATCAATTTTGGGTTTTGAAAATAAATTTGATTAGAATATACACACACACACACACACACACACACACACACACATACATATATATATATATGTTAACCATGAAGGTTTTTCTTACATACTGTTATGTTTGTTAAATTTTCAAAAAATAACTATTTTAATAAGGATATTTAAGATAATTTCTCATTGATTTAATGTGTAAAAGTCTATGACACTTAGTTTACGAAAATTAAACTCTTTAAAATATGTCCATAATAAAATGAGAAAGAAATCTTGCCCTGTTTCTTCTAATTAAGGTTAAATTTCAAAACAATCTTACAGTGAAATTTTAATCTTACTTAAAGTTTAAAATTGAAATTAAAGTATACAACAGGCATACAAGGTTACCCTTTGAAAGTATGGTTAAGATAGAGTTTGTTGATATATTTGGGATTTGAGTCAGGAACATAGAATTCACCGGCTGAGTGATCAGGGATGCCAATTTCCCACAATGTTGGACCATCTGTTAGAGGTTCATATACAAGATCACGAACGTCGATATTACAACCTGTTTTCACATAAACCAAATACAAAAACTCGGCAGTTTAAAAAGAAAATTAATAGAATTGGTCATCAATGGTGAATACATTCTGTTATCTTCATAACTATGTCATATTTGTAGTCTGCAATAAACTCACCTTGCGTTCTCTTTGCCAAGACCCCACGTCTCCCAGTGAAGCCAAGCCAACATAGGCACCTTTTGCTAATACATAGTCATCTTCTATATACCTATATATACATACATGGAATTAATTAAATTATATTAAAACTAAATACTACTGTGCTTTCAATGAGCATATAGCTACTACAATACACATAAAAATATCTTCTTGCATTGCACCTACATTGTTACAATTATTCACTTTCAGTCAATTCCTCTAGCATGGTTTAGGTGATTCTCTTATCAAATAATTCTAAAAATATAGATCGTAAAAAAATTATCAAAGACTATAATATTCTTAAATAAATTTGATAACAACACACCTCTCCCTAACCAAAAGCCTGCCACTAACATTACCACGCTCGTCCCACTTGATGAAATTCTCTGATTCAGGAAGGCCAACTTTGAACTTCCACCAACATCTTTAATTTTTGTAGCTATGTTATAACATTAATGTAAATTAACATTAACCCTGTAGTTTAGCGTCTTCCCATAGCTTAAGGGGGTCACTTCCATCATAGGGAGAATTCAAATAAATGAAAACAGGACCAAAAACTTTCTTCCATGCCTCACCAGCATTGAACTTTAACACGACATCCTCTCCACTATAATGGTCATTCAGAAAGAGTTGGTTGTTATTTTGGAACCAACATTCTAATATTAGAACCAAACCATAATTAACAATTGTATATTATTTTGCAATACAAGTAACTACTTATCACGTGACACATCCACTCCACTCTTCCCCACCATCCTCTCCCGCTCTCTGCCACTAATGCCCCTTCCTTCACTTCACGCGAACTCGTCCCCGTTTACCACAGTCTGAACTTACACGTAATAACAACCAAGCTAGGGACAAAAACCCATTTACCACAGTCGAACACGCATAAACACCAGATTCAAATCACTCATTTCCAAAATCCCCAAAACACCTGCAAATACCAATATTGTGCTAACTAAAATTTAACATTCTACATAATAATCACTTCACCAACAGTTGAAAACATATTCAAACAATTGTCAATTTACATAACTAAGGTGTTTAACAACACATAAAACCAAAGTCACCTGTTTCTATTTCGCATTAACTGATTCACACCATAAAAGCAATCTCACAGCCCAGAAGCACGACCACAGCCTCCACCTATGCCAGTGTCGGCATCAGCGAAAATCATAGGTTGATGACCGTGAAAAATAAATTAAAAAGGCAAAAAATACAAACGAAAAATTTATTTGCATTATCATTATACGCATGCCTCACCGTCTAGAATCACGACCACAGGCTCCACCTATTCGCAGGCCTCGCCGTACAGAATCACCGCCATAGGCTCCACCTATTCGCAGGCCTCGCCGGAGGAGAAATTCGAGTCGTCGGCACCACCGAACGAGTTCGACACTTGGTGAAAGCTGTACGGTTTGTTATTTAATTATTTTATACGCTTCTTTCTTTTATTCAAACCAAAATAATTTCTTTAATTATCATTGTAAAAATAAATCAAAATATATTTTCAAAATAAAAGGACTTACAGGTAACTGGTATTAAATTTCCATCTTTTATTATTTTAATAATATATCCTATGACTAAAAATGCGATTTCACCGGTGTGGCCGGAAAATAACAAGTTCATATTAGAATCGGCTGTAAAGTGTTCTGCAATGCAAGTTTACGCGGTCACATCTCACCAATTTCAGTAGTCTTTTAGATCCATTTGTGCCTACGCCTTCTCGTTAAAATCCTCATATACATTCTTGATATCCATTTTCAGTAACATTTAAAGGTTACATATGATCATAATTTATGAAATCGGCATGGTATTAATAATCCTACATTATTAATTTATTACTAGATCGTTTAGATACATTTCTTCTTAAGTATATATATATGAAAGAAGAAAATAAGAAAAAATAAAATAAATTTACTTTATTAGTTAAAGTTAGTTATTCATAGGTTAAAATTGGCTTTTAGAGAAATTAATATGAGATAATTTTTATAAATTTAATTTAATTTATGAGAGAAGTTAATTTCATTTTCTATTTTTATTTTTTCTCACAAATATATGGAGAAACTAATCGGTATAACTGACAAGAACTTACCATGATAATATGTCTTTTCATTTAAATTGTATTTTTTTAAGATAAAAAAGTTTGCGGTCACGAAGCTACAAGTTAGCATTAAAATCTTAATTTCATCATCACCTTGGAGAACACACCCCATGAGAAGTAAGATGCCGGTGAGAAATATAAAAATGTTCAAAATTTTAATTTTTAATTTTGTTGACCGTTTTTTTTACAATATTCCTTGTCTAGGTATAAGGTTCTAAATTATTGGAACAAACATTAATAAAAAGAGAACAAGAAGAAAAAAGGAACAAAGCAAACAAGATAATGCCTCCTTTGTTTGGTAGTACGGAATGGCATGTGGATGTACACAATGAGTAAGAAGAATTAGAGTAGCCGAGGAGGCACGAGTTTGAGTGGGATGGGAATGTTCCATTCTCAGGATGCCCGTATGTTAAAAGAAGAAAACATGTGCATAATTTTAATTTGTTTATTTTCATCCTTATTATAAAGTTTTAGGATCATTACTTTTTTTCATTTGTCATCTCTGGCTCATCACATTCAAGAGAATCCAAGAAATAAAATATGTCTATAAGTGGCCTATTAATTCAGATTAAGTAGCATGTCATTATGGTTTTTGTAACACTGTATTGTTTAAATGACAAGAACCAACTTTGTTCATTGCATTTTGTTTTCAGTATGATTTGAGTGTAACTGTTGTCACATGTAAAACTTTCATTGCAACAAGAATTTTTTCCCTTCGATGGGACCTCTATCATTATCCTGTCTCCAAAGATTTCATTTTCTTAGATTGATCATGGTTCCAACATTTACCTGAACGTAAGCTGTTATTAATTATTAGCATTATTGTATTGCTTTTTCTTCGAGAATTTGGACAATTATTGGGCCCTGGCATGAAATTTCAATTTCCTAGTTGCACACAGACTTCATTGCTGTCCCAATTTCTATTTTAGAAACTCTATAAGGAGGAACAAGGCACAATAATATATTCTTTCCTGACAAAGTAATATTATAACTTGAAATCGTTTCGTAGCATGGATCGAAAAGGACGTGTTCAACCTTTCGCCATATATTTTCTTTTGAAACTTTCAACTCTCAATTGATATTATGTTGGGCTGGAAGAGATGGTAATGGGGCTGACACAAACTTTTGATAGCTCAATAGGTCCAAATGTTATGAATAGGGCCAAACCTAGGGTTAAGCTTTATGCATCCAGTATATATCTAATACACCATTCGAAAATAGTGCATTTCCGTTTATGCCCCTCTTTATAAGGTTAACATTAGTGCTGTTGTTGCTGTTGCTTCTTCTTCGAATTCCTTTCTTCTCCGCCGCACTTTGGTTCAGCTTCTTCATTCTCCGACGCAGTTGGTCGCGTTTTGTGGTGGTGTTGGTCGCGTGCTTTGGTAGTTTTGGTCGTCATGGTTTCTGGTGTTGGTCGCCCATCCGTCCATCGTGAGTCGCATTCGTATGTTTTCCATTTAATAGGGAGGCAATGGCACGGATTGGAGGATCCGTAGAAGGCAAACGGATTGGGAATCCGTATGGCTTATACGGATTACTCAATCCGTATTGTTATATTTTTTAAAATGATTTAATATTTAATTAATGCTAAAATAATTTGTCTATTATTGGTTATTTTACATATTTTAGACCTTAGGATAGGGATGATATGAATAACACGATGTATTAAATATTATGGAGCTATATGATGCTATGATACTAAGATGCTTTTGTGCTTGATGTGGTTATTAGTTTATGAAGAATGTTAACAATAATATAGATAGCGGTCTAAAATTTGATCAACAATGGTGGCTATATCCTAGTGTTTAAAATGGAAAACAAAATAGGGATAAAGTAGCTGGATAAAGGCGATTTACAGGCAATTTTGGAAGTTTCCAATGGCAATTTGGGTTTGGATAATAATTTAACAATGAAGTGTAGAAAAAAATGTAAAGAAAGAAGAAATGTAGGTCCCAAATGCATTCATTGAGGAAACTTTCACCAATTTGAAAGATGAAACAAAGTTAAAAGGAAAATGTTGACATACGAACACATAATTGACTTTTCATAATTGACAATGACCTTTGGGAATAATTGGCTTTTCATAAAAATGCTTCTAAATCGTTTTAGGGTCCAAACAACATTATTTATACGTTTGACTTCTAAATAAGCAAATGCAGTTGAAAATGTCATCCCAGTAGGAGTCACACCAACAATGTCAAGTAACGGAAGTCTGTACCTGGTTTTTTTGTATGTGTTGTCTATCAGGAATACAACATTATATGCATTGCTCAATTTCACTGCATTCGGATGTGTCCAAAATAAGTCATGTATGACATTTTCATCCTTCACTCTATGTTAATGAATATACATGTCGCGTTCAAGAAGTTTCATTAAGTGTTGCAATTCAGTATTACCTTCTCTGATATGCATACGGTATGTATATCTTGCATTTATTACTTTGCTTCAAATATGTACAATTATTGGGATTGTGTTCCTTCAAAGTTAGAAGAATATTTTTTGGTTTCACCACCGACCTTGTCATATTAGCAACAATAATCTTTTCATCCTCTGTTAGTCGACCAACATATGGGTGTCCACATAATGACTTTGCCAAAGCATGATTATGAGGGCCACACAATAATTTCACCAACCACCCTTCACCTCCTGGGACTGGTTTGGCTCGCAGCTTAAACGGACAATTACATTTTCTAGTGCTAGTCATTGTAGGTACCATATGTTTTTTGAATGCTCTATACTTTTCACTTCTTTCACATCCAATTAAAACAAATGATATCCTTCCCTTCTTTCCAGTTGACATGTCCGACCTCATTATGACAGCTATAAAACCATTCTCGTATGCAACAGTTCGAGCCCACTTTAATACATCCTCATGGGAAGTGAACACCTACAAAATCCGTATGGCTTATGTTTTACTTCCATAAATCATGCATTTAACAACTTTAACCAAATTCAAAATAATATAAATACCTCAGAAGTATTGAACGCAGTAGAACAATCGACTTCACATTTATTATTTTCAAACGCACTAGGTTCACCTCCAATATCTTCATATTTCTTCAGACATAATACTGTCATACATCCAGTCATCGTTGTCCATCTTAACAAATGACAATAAATTTCAATAAGTGACAAAACAAACATATTATAATAATAGTTTACAACATCAAAGTGATATTATCAAAAAAATCCTATACATCTTTTATCACCAACAATATTACAAATTACAAGAATATCAAATAAATTGTTCATTATAAAATTTAACATATCCTAAAAATACAATTCATACAATTTTAACCTACTTATTTTTAAATAATCAAAATCATATTTTATTGAATATTTCATCATTTTAATTAACTTTTTTTTTTAATGTAAATCAACAAAATAAATGTATTTTTAGGACAAACTATCCAAGTATTGCATTCCCATAAATTACAACTAATATCTATTTTCAGCTACTTATTTTTAAAATAATTATAACCATTTTTTAATAATTAAAATAATTTGTTAATTTTTTATTTTTATTTATATAATACAAATAGTTTTATACGAATTGACTAATCCATAAGGAGAATACGGATTGCTTAATTAGTATGTTTTATACGGATTGTATGACACATACAGATTACGTAATCCGTATAATCCATACAGATTTCGTAATCCATAAATTAAATAAAACTTACCTCCAGCAACACACTAGCAGCAAATCCGACTACTTCGGCAACCCCAGATGTCAAAGCTTCCACGACCACTGTTGCACCAACCAAAACTACAACCTCCAACAACAATAATAGCAAACCTAGGAACCACTACCATGAACCGCACTTCAAACAAAAAGCAAGAGAACACCAAAGCATGTCTGCACCATCAACACATTAAAAACAAACAAGGGTATTTTGGACATTTAAAAATATTGGAATGGTGTATTAGATATATGCTGGGTGTATAAAGCTTAACCCCCAAACCTATTGTTTGGAAGCCATCAGAGCCCTCAAAGCTGATGGACTATGCTTGAATGACAAATTCAAGGGTGGAAATTAGTAGGTCTTCCATGTAAGAAACTATTTATCATTAAGATCTATTAATATGTAAATGAAGGGTTACTTTTTTTACTTTATTTTTTGTGTTTCCTGACATGTCCTTATCTCTTTTCCCTTATCCAAATTGTGTAGTCGGCAAAGCCAGCAACACCTCCTCTATTACCATAACTACCGTGACGACAACTTTCATCCAAAATTTTCTTTTTTATCTTCTTCTTCCCCTCTCATTTTCTTTGTCATCTGAAATTTGAATTTTTCCCCAGATATGAACTCCCCCCCAAATTTGAGATTGGTTATTTGACGCAAGTCGACTTCGCTCACCATTACTAATGTCGCCAAGTTTTCGAGGTGTGAAACTGACTTTGGAATCAACCTCACGAGGTTCTCTGAAAATGATAGGAACACGTCAAAACAGCCAAGAGGGGGGTGAATTGGTTGAACCTTGGTAAATTAAAATTTTCAAATCAGAGTTTCCACAGGATCTTTATCACTTTAAAAATATTTTTAAAACCAAGAATCTTGTATTCAATCAAATTCCTCTGTCAAGAAATCAATAAGCAATTTAAAACTTTCTGTGCAATGTAACTTGATTCACAACCAAAGCAATTTAGAGATGAAGAGAAAGGAATAAAGATTAGCCACAAATTTTATACTGGTTTACTTCAAACACTATGAAGCGACATCCAGTTCTTCCACTCAACACTAGAGTAGAGTTCCACTATTGTAAATAATATTCTTACAAGATGTTACAAGCCTCTCTTTATCAACCCTAGATAAAGTTCAGAAGTTTAAAACACTATTAGACCCTTAGAGACCAACCTAAAACTGAGAACACTACTCAGCAACCCTTAGAGAAACACTATCTCTAATCTTCATGTAAGAACCTAATTTACAATAAGCTAATCTTTATAGAAATCAATTAAAAGATTTACACCTTCAAAGAATAAGGAAAGATTTCACCTGATAATCCAGAAAACATATGCATATGAATGATTCAACAGGTTGAAAGAAAGATTATAGACTCAATGCATCCCTTTCCTTATGCTTTGAACCTTAATGATGCTTCACTTCTTTAAGATCAAAAACCCATACGAATTTGTGAAGCCAAAATGCTTTTAGAAACTCAGAAATACACTAAAGAAAGCTTAGTAGTGTTTGTGATTGCTCAGATTTCGAAATTCTCAAATTCATAAAACACAGAGCAAGAGGTACTATTTATAACAGCTTTCTAACTGAAAATAATCGATTAAACACGCTCCTGTAATTGATTATTTCGCATATGTAATCGATTAAATCAAGAATGTAATCGATTAAAGTGCTCCTGATATGTTCTGGGTTTGAGCTATGAACAATGTAATCGATTATTCCATGAAGTAATCAATTAAGACAGACAGTCATGTTTTTTCAAATGCACTGAGTAATCGATTACGAAATTTGGTAATCGATTAAGACAGACAATCCTATATTCTCATATGTACTATGTAATCGATTAAAATGATATGTAATTGATTAAATCAGCAGAACATGTAATCCATAGGCATAGATGTAATCGATTACGAACTTATGTAATCGATTAAGACAGTCAGTAAGATTTTTCATTTTAGCCTATGTAATCGATTAATTCGATATGTAATCGATTACAATGTTCTTGATTTGTTTTCCAGAAGGCACGAAGAACAAAATAATCGATGCCATCAATGTTGTAATCAATTAATGCAGGAAAACATCATTTTTCCAAAAACTTTGCTTTTTAAATGCCTTACTTGTTAATTGCTTTTACTTAGACCTTCAATCTAACAATCCTAGATGAATGATTATGCATGATATGCTCTTGGATTATCAGATTACACAACTTCTCTTTTTACATGAATCAAATTGATCTTCATAGCTTCTTTGGCATTTTTTCAATGAGGCATGTTGAAAGCACAAAACACCAAAGCTTGATCCTTGTCCATTTATGCATAGCTCCTCTTGAATCAACATTCTCAACGTTCTCCATTTTCGAAAATTTCATACTTTTGTGGATGAGCGAGAGAGAGTGAGAGATAGCAAGAGAGAAAGAGAAAGAGGAACGTGAGCGAGAATCACATAAGGGAAATGTGTGGTACCACGATCATGGATGTAGATCTTTCTAAAAACTTCTTCTTCTCTCCCCCCTTTCGCAAACTTCACCCGCTGCCATCACAACAATGAAATTGACAACAATTATAGAACACTTTTTGCCATGATGCCCTCCATGGATTTTCTCAACTATTTTGGACGAATTAGCAATGTTGTCCTCTTTCAATATAACAACCCATTTTCTGTCTAATAGGAATTTATCCTTTTACATTTGGTATGTGCAACACCCCTAATTACTATTATGTTTTCTATTATTTTATTTTTGAAATTATGGAATTAATTTAAAACAAATTGTTCAACACCCTATCTAAAATAATGAATAACTTTTTGTTGTTGATTTAAAATGTCACTTGAAATTGATAAACCACTTTTGGAGTGATATTTTGTGCGATTTTTTGTGTAATTTTCATGCATTTTCTTGGCAGAACTCACGTTTGGATGCTAGTTTTGTGTTGCAGAAGTATAACTGCTCAATTGAGTAAAAATAGTTGAAATTTGTGTTTTAATCTGAAGATTTGAAGACTTTATCACTTGGCCACGGTCTTGGTACATTCAGCACGACCTTGGTAAGCAGTACAACCATGGTAATAAGATGACTCCCTTTCTAAACAGTGTCAGCCTTTCAAGGACGAGTGTGGTGAATTCACTACAACCATGGTCTGCACCATAGTGGCCATAGTCATTCCACAATGTCCCAGATCTTCAATGTCATAGTTTTTGACCACGATCGTGGTGAATTTCAACATGGGCGTAGTGTGCCTAATTTGAGTAATTATCCTTAGGAAGATATAAATAGGGTGTTGGTGTCTTAAATAGGAGATTTACACTTTTGACATATTTTTTATGAATAAAAGAGCAATTTTAAGGTTTTTGAGGGTGGTGAAGCATGGGTAACATTGTGATGATAGATTTGTGATTATCATTCTTCCCTTGTTGGTATGTTTATGCTAATTTCATATAGGCTTTCTAGTTGTTCTTTGATCATGAGCAACTAGTCACCCTAGTACGGGGTTATGATGTAATTGTCTAATTGTATCCCTTTCTCCGTTCTTAATGAATCCTCAGTATTCTATGTTAATTAAATTTTTTCCTTATTTTTAATGTTTATTTCTGAATCGATCATTCTTATGCTTAATCGAATGTATTGTGGTGATCATCTGTGTATGTTTGGTAGACGTAGGTAGAGAATGCTTTATACCAAATTGCATGATCAAACTATTTAGGTAATCTCTGATAGATTAATTAATCGTTAATTGATCACACTTGGACGTGATTATATTCTTTGACTTAAATTAATATATATATATATATATATATATATATATATATGATCATTGAAGTATTGATTTAAGGCAAAGAGCATCATTAGACCTTGATCATAGGCTTTGGTTGACCTTGGGAATCAATAATTAATTGTGGGAAGAATTTCATGAAAACTAGGATTGGGAAAAATTGGTAATCGTGAATCATTATCTATGGTTGCTTTTAATATCACTTAAATCTCTCTTTTGCGATAGTTAATTTGTTTTCTCTTAAATTAAAAACAACAAAAATACTCTAATCTTCTTTTAATTATCTTGACTATTTCGTTTAATAACTTTTACTACCTAGGGAATACACCTAGTCTCTAGGGTATGATATCTAGACTTAGGTCCATGATACTACTGTGTAGCGTACACTTGCCCTTGTGCAAGTAGTATTTTTACTCATCAAAATTCTGGAGTCGTCGTTGGAGACCAGTTGCGAAAATTCCTGAGTAGTTTAATTTTGTTAAACTGACCAGTTTTTGTTGATAGAAATGCTTTCATTATTTATTTAATTTTCTACTATTTCTTTTAACTTTATTTTTTTTATTTCTTGTTGCGTTTGATTTTCTCATCTTCTTTTTAGTGCATCCAAACTAGGTCCTAAAATCTACCATTACAGTATGAACCTAATATTAAGAAGCTAATTCGAAGACTTCATGTATAACTCCATATTGGGAGAGAAAGAGAGAGCAATGGCAGTTGATCTGACTTAGACCCTTATGAACTAACTCTTACTTTGGGGTAAACTAATACCATTAACTCCCCGATCTATTTGAAGGAGTCACATTTGACTTCAAGCATGGATTCCTACAGATGTTCGAGAACAACCCATTTAGTGGTGCCCATGAAGACCCTATACAACACCCGAGGAAATTCATCAAGTTGACCCAAGTGGTGAAACAGAATTGTGTATCAACATAATAAATTAAACTTTATGCCTTTCCCTTTTTCTCTCAACGAGAATAAATGGGACTAGCTATGTTCATTGTCAAAGAATGGCATCACTACATTGAATCAGTGCACAAGTGCCTTTTTTAAGGAGGTATTTCTCTCTCATGAAGATAAATCATTACACCAGGGACATTGAAACTTTGTGCAAAGGGAGCAAGGGAGTCTACCTAAAGGTTAGGAAAGATTGCAATAGATGATCAGAAGTTGTCTACACATAATAGGACGAGTTTGGATGCTACTTGTGGAGGAAACCTCAAGTAAAAGCCCCTTACTGATGCCATGAAAATCATTGAAGACATATGTTCTAACCTCTACAACAACTTAAGGGATGAAAAGATTATAAAGGGAGGCGTCAACTAGGTGGAGACAGATGAATCCCAAACTAAATTGGGAAAGTAGATGTTGAAACTGCAAGAGACATACTAAAAATGGGGTTGAATAGTGTGTATATCAAAGATAATTTTTTTTTTGCGATAACAAGAATAATATGGATAATACTGTGTTAAACATTGGTCATCCACCAAGGATAAAAATAATATATAATGAAGAATAGAAAGGTTGTCTAGTGACAGATAAAATGTTCTTAAAACAGTTTTTCAAACAAGCACTTGATGTAAAGTGATGTTAGAAAATATAATAAGAATACACAATAAAACATTATGGAGGGAAGTAGAAACACTTGGTTTATACTGGTTCGCTCAACCTGAGCTATGTCGAGTTCTCATTTACTCACTAGTAAAGAGTTCCACTAATCAAAACTAATTACAAAACAAGTATTCTAACCCACCACTCCTGGCTTTACGAGTATTCTTAACGCCACACCTAGTATCTTCTTAGACTCCCCTTGAATATAAGAACCCAAGTATTTTTTAACACTAAGCCACACCTGGTCATAAACAAATGTTTGATTGAATACAAGTATTCTTAACACTCAAAGAGTGAATATACAGTTAAGCAAAAATACAAAACTATTTTTCTTCGCAAAGGATAAACAATGTATATCGTCTAGTGTTTTTAACAGTTTTGTTTCAAGTATTTTTCTTACGCTTTTGTTGTTTCTTTTTCTTGTGCTTTTTTTCAGTTGTTTCATTGAAGGAGATATCCTTTTATAGATTACAGTGAAGTATCCGTTATGGGATTTGCTTCCTTATCTTGAAAGGACCATTGTCTCACATAGAAGAATGAGGCGATGTGTTAAGCTCTGAATGGCTAGGATTTTATACAAAGTATAGACAGTGCCATGTGCTTTTTGTCCGCTTTGAAAGCAACCTTCAAGGGAATATTCCATGAAAGCCTTCTATTCTCTTCTATGATGTCCCTTTCTTAAATTAAAGCATTAGTTATTCAAATTTAAGAGAGGCAAATAGAATTTGAATAAAATAATTCATGCGTACTTCCCTTTTTTGTGATACCTAGTCTTTAAGACTGGATACACGAATTTACCTTATGATAGTATGTTATACTAATATGCACAAGATTGTAAGCTCACTGAATATAACATGTTGGACGCTAGGTTAAAACAGAGCATACTTTTTATAGCTGTGGATGATGTTTAATGTTATAAATTTCTTTAACATAATAATCTTGTTCACTTGTCAAAACACATTCGAATATCAATAATTTATACATATTGTTATACATCAAACCTAACAATCTCTCCCTTTTTGATGATGATAAACAATATATATTTTGATTAAATATAAACAAAGTTTTTAAGATAGTAAAGAGAATGTAATGCTGTTAAACTCCCCCATGAGTTCAAGCATGGCAAGAAAATGACATATATATGATGTATATAGTAGCGAAATATAATAAATAACACGTAAAGGAGAATATATATGAAAATACTTTAAGACTGCTTTTATTAAATAAGACGTTTTTTTATTACAATCAAAATTCCTATTTCTCCCTCTTTTGTCATAAGCAAAAATGGGTTTGAAGATAGAAAAATTAAAGAACATCACCACCAGTCTTGAGATGACGATGGTGCTGGAGGTTGAGAAGGTGATGGAGAGGAGGAAGGTGGTGGTGGTGGTATTGGAGCCAAGGGTGGTGGTGGAGGTTCAAGAGATGCAAGTAGAGTGGGTGGTTGAGGTATAGGTGCAGGTGCAGGTGCAGGTGTTAGGGCAGTAACAACTCCTAGCATTGACATTTGAGCTTGTTGGATGTTCTGTAAAAGGACGACACCAAGGTTGGAAGACTGTGTTGTAATGGAATTCTGCATAAAGTGGTAGAATTGCTCATTCTATTATCTGTGGCATTCTGCAAAGGACTCCATTGCTTTGCAAATCATGTCTTGAACCTGATCACGAGTGACGGTGGCAGGTTGTGCATAGTTGAGAGGAGTGGGGCTTGAACTTGTTGAATATACAATAACATCATCATGTCGCCTTTATCTCAAGAAGTGACCTAATTTGAAGTGTTAGACTGCTTGGACATAGGATCTGGAATGGGTGGTTCAACTTCATCAGCCATAGCTACATTGGATGCTTCACCAGTCTCGTCCATGACACCAGTGTTTGTAAATCAATGATGACCCCACACACAATGGTGTCGTCCACAGCTTTAGCAGGTGCTTTAGCTTGTATAGTGGCAGCAACTTCAATTGCGGCAATTTCTTTATCAACAGTAGCAGCAATAACAACATCTTCTTCAACTCTTTTCTTCTGTTGAGCCTCATGGAGCTGAGTCACATGAGCTATCATCTAAGCTTTCTTCATCTTCTTCAAGTTGTAAGATCCCTTATACTAAATGGTGGGAAGCTTGAGAAAACATTGGATGAAGGAATAATTGTCATCATCTCTGGTAAAGCAGACGCATGCGTCATCAAAGTGATACTTCCTAGCAGGTTGTACCACTTGAACAACGTCGTGGTGCACAACATTACGACTTCCATCATAACCAGAGGTGGAGGCTTTCTGAGAGTCCATCCACACGATCTGACTCAAAAAGGTACTTGCGACATGAGCATTACGAGTGTGAATCAACTACTTCCCATGAAACAGAAGGCTCCTATTGCTGGGGTGGTCCACAATCTCTACCTTCATCTATCGTGAAGGCATCTGTTCCTTGTAGTGTAACTCAAACCCCTTTTTCTTGGCAATGTCCTATATTGGTAGATGTGGAAATACTTTATCAGCAACCATCTTGGTGTCAGTTGCCCTAGACATGTGCAAATCAGGAGGGTATGTTGTGGCTTGATCATGCAAGTACATTTGTTCATGTAACTTGCCAAAGGATGAACAATCATTTGGTGAGAGTTGTATACTCATAGGATGCATTGGCAGTAGTCATGCAATTGGCATCGACAAGTGCACCTTCTTTTGGAACTATACCTTGGGAGGTTCCACTTCTTACGAAGGGTTTCTTCATTGCTTTCAAAACAGTTCCTCAGAGATACTTCCTTGGTAGCTTTTTTTATCCTTCAGCTTTTGCATGCTACGCTAGGCTTGAGAGGGGGTCACCTCAGTAGAAGGTTGAACTTGTTGTTGATTTCCAAGTGTTAGCCAATGGGGAGGCATCGTAAAAACAATTGGTTGCACTAGTCGAGTCCACTATGGAGGTGACAAATGAACTATTGCATCTGATGATAGAGCTGTAAGGGCCTCAGATGGAGTGTGCATACAGTCATAGTGTGTTCAGGTGGGTGCTTGGATGAATAATTTTTCCCTTACCACTAGTTAAGAGAAAATAGCTTCAGAGAAGGGGTGATAGGGGTGGGATTACCGTGAATGAATGCCAGAGGGAATCTCTGAGCATAAGATAATGGCTCGCGATGCTGTAGAGGCCGGCGACGTGTCCTGGGGACACATGAGCGTGGTGGTCCGTACGAGATTACTGTCACCACGAATGCAGTAAAAGTGCTTCTGAACCTTTCCAAGTGTAGAGAAGAGGGAGATAGATGCGGTTGAGTGAATGGTGCAGACTTGCGGAGGGGCGTAATTGAAGTTTCATCAGTGGACTCACCATCTGATGAGGAAGAGGCTAGATCTTCCTTGTTTCCAATGAAGGGAAATTGCCCATTCTTTGTCACCAAACTTTGGGTTAGCCATAGTCTCTCTCTTCTTGATGCGTTGTGGAATGGCAAAGGGAAGGACAGATGCCTTGGGTTCAACAACTTGTTGAGCCTTTTTAGCTTTCTTGGGAGTAGGGGTATTAAGAGCAACAACTTTCCTCTTTTGGAGGGCCACACACACCAACCCTTCTTCATCATCATCAGTCTCAGTTAGGCCTTTCAACCTTTGTGCGATGGGGTTTATGTTGGTGGATGCCCAAGAGCGAACGCAACAGACTCATACCTTCTTTTGGTTTTGTTCTCCTTGGCCAAAAGCTCTTATTCTTCTTCATCTTATTGGGATTGTTTTATGGTTTTCTGCTTTTTTTTCTGCTAAGCCATTATCTTTTGAATTTTCCTTGAAATTCTAAAAGTTGTTAAGACCTAGGTCTTCATCAGGAATGGCTTTGGCTATCCTTTTTTGTTTTCTTTTGTTGATGGCTTCCATGTCCACTTTTGGAGCCTCCTTTAAGCTTTGTTCCAGAGCTACCTTCATAGCCTTTAGGTTAGTCTTGCTAAACCTTTTGTTGTTTAGCAACCACTGAACCCTTAACTATTAGGGTGCTGCTTGGAATCCTCATCCATCTTATTGAACACATGATAAACTCATTGATCCCGCATGAGCTTGTTGATGGGGGCAGTAGGTGTCGTCTAGACCACCTAAGCCCTTGAGGTTCCTCAACATGTTGATGTATATAGTGTGTGGAAGGTCAACAGGAGGTTCTCCATCAAGTGAAACAACACGAACTTGTGGAGGTTAGAGAGGGTCGTCTTGGAGCCAGCTTTGTGGAACACACTCTTGTTGAGAATGTTGGCCCATATTTTTTCCTTTTCACACATCAGATAGTAGACAATGGTTTTTTGGTCAGCAGCCTTGTCAGCATTGTTTGTGTATAGAGCTTTGGTGACGTGGGAGTCATAGTTCTTCTCCCAACCTTCTCGATAAGTGCTACCCTCGCACAGACACCCTGTTGCTTTAGCAATGGTGTCGTTGGATAATACTATCTTCACTCCCAAAATTTTGGAGGCAATGGTCTTTTTGTTGACGAACTCAGCATGTCACCAGAAGGTCCATATTGTTGGATATAGGGGGAGTTGGAAGATGACCAAGGCAAGGATGAAGATGTTGCTTTAGAGTTTTAGCTTTTTATATGCCAATTAAATTGAAGGCATTTGTAATTTGTCTAGTTATTCAAGAGGCTTGCCTTGTGATCCTTGCATTGCATGATCATATTCATATACATGCATTCATGACTGAAGAAAAGACTTCAATATTACATGTTTGCATTTGAAAAAGAACTCTCAGGGCTTTGGTTTTGAAAAATTAAAATATGCATTGTCTTAATCGATTATTTACAATTCGTAATCGATTACAAGCCTGTGTTATTTTTGGAAAAGCCATAAAGAACATTTTAATCAATTACAAGTAAATCGTAATCGATTACATAGCGTATTTTACAAAACATAGCATGAGTGTCTTAATCGATTACCACTCAGTTGTAATCGATTACAAAGGCTTATTACATAACTAAGACAGACTGGTTTAATCGATTACGTCACGGTTTAATCGATTACATTGTTTATGAAAGTTTTCCAGATTGTCTCAAGAACATTTTAATCGATTACCTGGTATATTTATCGATTACTTTATGTAAAATAATCGATTACACTTACGTATTAATCAATTAGAATCTGTTAAATCTGTTTTCTATTTAAAGCTTTTGGGTCTGTGCTTTTAGTAAGAATATACAATTTGAATTTACAAATTACCCAATACTTTCTAAGCTTTCAAAGGTCCAAGAAATAGATTTTCTGAGTTATACATTTCTTGTCTAAGATCAAAAGATTACATGCTTCATTAATGATGATGTGTTAAGACAAGATTCTTCAAAAGAACTTCAAAAGAGTTGATTTTCTGTTCATTAACATTCATGCAACCTGGAATTGATTGGTAACATTCATTCATTCATTCATTCACTAAGGATCACAGGTTGTATCTCTCTTGAACTTTTCTAGTAAATTGTTTTGTGTGTTTTAAGTTTGTGTAAGGCTAAGATCAAATAGTTTTTTTTCAAGCTTTTTAGAGTAGTGTTTTGTAGAGGTAAAGAACTGAGTAGAGTTCTCAGGTTCTTTGTGATTTGATTTCTAATAGGGTGTTAGAATTCTGATTCTTTATCTAGGGTGGATAAGGATAATCACTTGTAACAGCTTGTAAAAGAACAAATTTGATTTAGTAGAACTCTAATCTAGTTTGATTAGAAGAACTGGATGTAGCTTCTCTTGAAAATAAACCAGTATATGTTCTTGTGTTGATCTCAATCTCTTTATCTCTTCTTGCTATCTTGATCTCTTGATAATTGTGATTCTTTCTTAATCAACAAGTACAGATTTTTGTCATTGGTTTCTAGGACTGAATGGTTTGATTGAATTGAAGTTTCATTGGTTTTAAAAGTGATTAAGATCCTTCAACTTTGATTTTGTAAAGTTTTTTAAAAGAGCCAACTTTATACCAATTCGCCCCTCTTGGTATTTGAGTGTATTCATATTGTTTTCATATATCAGTTTTGGGTAGACGGTTTGAGGTTCGTTGAAGAAATGTCTAGTGTAACATCCCAAAAAAAATATAGTCCAATAATTATTTAGATAAAAATATCTAAATATATATTTTAGTAAATGAAAAGATAGATTAAATTGTTTTAATATATTAGATTTTTATTTTTATTTTGAAAAGATGTTAGTATAATAATATATTAGATTGGTTAAAGTTAATTATAATTAAAGATAATAGAAATAATAGATAAAGAAAGAGAAGTTAAACAAATTTTAAATTACTTAAAATTCTTATATAAGGGTAGACAAATCTTTTTCTTAGAATCACACACATAAACAGTGTCTCTTGGTATTAGTGGATTGCTCAAGGATTGAAAAAATGAAAGAAAACTGGAAAATTCTTTCGACGCAATTGGTATAAGAGAAGAAGAATAATGAAGAACATGAATTTCTTGCTTCAAGATGAGTAAAACAACTTTTTTTAATAAAAAAACTGTCATGGTATAGATTTCTAGGAACGCGTCTTCTTGAATATTACTATTTATAAATTGATAAATTGATCCCTGTGGTGATTGCAAGAAATTAGGTTTCGTGCAATTTTGATGAAATTATTTAAGTATCCTTTATATATATATATATATATATATATATATTCATTCATATGTCAGTGTATATTAAAAGAGGAAGAATTTTGGATTTAGGTGTTAGCGATTCCTTGGTTGTGGTAAAAGGATAGTTCAAATTCATTTATATATATGCATTACGAGATTCATGTCCAGGAACATATAATTGTGTTTAGATATTACATATATATTGACATGTACGATGCCTTAGAATCAATACATTATATATGCTATAATGTACTTATGTGTATGCATAGATGTTGATATATTTGTATTGTTAATCGGAAATTATGAGGTAACAGTGTTGTGATCACTTTTAGGATTTGTATGTATTGTATAAAGTTATAGAATTTACTTGATAGTTAATTTGAATGATATTTTTTATTATTATTATTGTGAAAGTCAGTCATTACCTTTTGGGAAGGAATGACGGTAAATATTCTATTATGAAAGTAGAATGATAAATACCTCCATTTGGGATGAGGATAAAATTTATAATAGATACTTCTATCTTTGATGTGAAAGAGACTGGATACGCCTATCTATGTTGGAGAAGACAGTGTGACGTCATTGCATGAAATATGAGCTCATAGACTCTTTGAAGAATTTGATATCTACTTTGGTTTTAGGAACCAAAGAATTGAGTCTTGTGATTCTATGAATTACTAAGTTATGTCTGTTATATTTATTTTTATGTTTTGAGGTGTTGTCGTTTATTTAAATATTTTTTTTCAAAATTTCATGAATTGTGATTGTTTTAATATGATTTTTATTGGTGTGTAAATATATACATATATAATCTTATTTTAAATTCATTATGGATACCATTGTTGATTTTCCAGATTACCGTGTCGGCTGAGAACAACACTATTAGCGAACTCCTGTTAGTTGTTTTATTTATTGGGATTATCATCTCATTATAAGTGTTGTTTTCAGAGCATGAGGAAGAAGTTGCTGAGTTTGAGGAAGCTTGAAGACATAATGTTCTTAGTTACATCTATTTTAGCTTGGTTAGTACTTCTGAATAAGACGCTGGATGCGATCACTTTCGTTATATTTGTAGTGTTCATTTAGTTTAGATATCCATATTTTGAGGATAATATTTTTACTTATGTAAATACTTATTTATTTGACTTTATTTATTATACATGAGGTATTTTTAGACTAATATAATTTCGAGATTTTATATTCTTTTAGTATGGATTGTCATTTTAATGAAGGGCGTTACATTTGGCACCGAGAAACAAAAGTGTTTCGTTCAACTTTAGACCTACTTTTTTGAGTTCTTGGATTGGATATCAAAAAAGTATTCTACGTGGATGGATGGCTCATTGTCTCTGTGTATGGTGGTGATTTCCATGGTTGGGATAGCTTCAGTAAGAGGGATGTTTGTAGAGGCCATTTGAGAGAGAAGAAAACTAGGGTTTGAAAACTCATAGGGAAGTTGAAGTGTTTGCAAAGAAAGTGTAAATCCCAAGAGTTGCAACGTAGGAGGTTTTTATAGTGGGCTTTTCGGTGTTTTCAAAAATAATCATTAGGTTTGCTTCCCAAAACTGACTCAGCATGAAGAGTTACAATGTTTCGTGAAGAAAATGTTGCGTTTCATATATTAAAGAAATGCATGATGTACCATCCATGTATTGAGCGTATTGAGTATGTGTTAAGGTCCATTGGACGACATATTCTTGGATGCACTGGTGGACAACATGTAGATATTAAATCAATCATTAAAAAGATCATCCCAGTTGACTCCTTAACAGAATCGACCTTTCTTCAATTAATGGTTTTGTGAAAATATCAGCAAGTTGATCAACAGTGGGTACAAATTGTAAATACATTGTTTTATTTTGAACATGATCTCTTATAAAATGATGTTTAATTTCTATATGGTTAGATCTGGAATACAATGTTGGTTTTTTTGAAAGACTTATAACAACTCTATTATCACAATAGATAGGAATTTTACTCTCATGGATGTTGTAGTCTTCAAGCTAGTTTTTTATCCATAGAAAGTTGAGTGCAACAACTTGCTGCTGATATGTATTATGCTTCAAAAGTGGACAATACAGTTGAGCCCTGCTTCTTGCATATCCAAGTGACTAAGTTGCTTCCTATCAAGTGATAACTTCTACTTGTACTTTTTTTTCTGACTCTATAACCAACATAGTCCACATCGTAATAGCTCGTGAGTCTAAAACTTTTTCTTCTTTTGAACAAAAGACTAAGGTTAAGAGTTCTAATTAGATATCTGAATATATGTTTAACTGCAATTAAATGAACTTCCCTTGGTTCCTTTTGGAATCTAACACATAAGCAAACATTAAACATTATATCATGCCTAGATGCAATACGGTAGAGCAGTGAGCCAATCATTGCTCTGAACTGAGTCCCGTCCACCTTCGTTGATTCCTCATCCAGTCCAAGATGTGTAGCGGGCTGCATAGGAGTCTTCATCTCTTTTGCATCACTCATGTTGAACTTCTTTAACAATTATTTAGCACACTTGGTCTGATGAATGTAAATGCCTTGTGGTGTTTGCTTCATTTGCAGTCCAAGAAAGAATTTCAGCTCTCTCATCGTGCTTATTTTGAACTCAGTTTGCATTAACTTAGAAAAATTTGTTGGATATAGAGGGAGCTGGAAAGAAGATCAAATCAAGGATGAAGCCTTTGCTTAAAGGATTTTAGCTTTTTACATGCAATTCAATTGAAAGCATTTGTAATTTGTTAAGTTGTTTAAGAAGCTTATACTGTGATCCTTGGATTTGCAAAAACATAACCATAAACATGCATACATGATTTAAGAAAAACATAAAAGATTACATGTTTGCATTAAGAAACAAATTCTCATGGTTTAAGTTTTGGAAAATGCATTGGTGTACTGCATTAATCGATTACTTGCTTGTGTAATCTATTACAAAGCCATGAAGAACACTTTAATCAATTACAAGAAAATTGTAATCGATTACACAACACAAAAATACAAAAACATGCATGACTGCCTTAATCGATTACCACTAAATCCTAATCGATTACAAAGGCTTATTTCAAAATGTGTCTGACTGCCTTAATCGATTACCACTCAATCGTAATCGTTTACACGAGCTTATTTCTATTTTGAGACTGACTGGCTTAATCAATTACAACTCGTTTTAATCGATTACATTGTTCACCAATCTTTTCCAAATTGTGCTAAGAACACTTTAATCGATTATTTCATATATTAATCGATTACATTGGTTAAATTAGTCGATTACATAACGTTTTAATCGATTACATGCAGTTAAATCTATTTTCTATAAAAAGCTATTGGGTCTGAACATTTATGATATGCTTGAGAAATTGATTATACGAATTACTCACTACTCCCATAAGCTTTCTAAGTTTGAGAAAAAGATTTTGAGTCTCATACATGTTGTTTCAAAACTCAAGAAATCATGCTTCATTGATCATATATTTTGAACAAAGGTTCTTCAAGTGTTTTTCAAGAGAGCTATTTTTCAAGATCAGCATTCATGCAATCTATATTTTCTTGGTAAAGTTCATTCATTCATCCTCTGAGGATCATAAGGTTGTATCTCTCTTGAACTGTTACTTTGAATTGACTTGTTTCTTTTAATTCTTGTAAGTACTAAGATCAAAGAGTTTCTTTAGAGCTTTTTCTGGAGAACTGTTCTCTAGAGGAAAGAACATAGTAATGTTCTCTGGTTCTTTGTGATTAGAATCTAATAGGGTTTTAGATTTCAGTTTCTTTATCTAGGTTTGATAAAGGTAATCACTTGCAAAGCTTGTAAAGAACAAATTTTGATTTACTGGAACTCTAATCAGGTTTGATTACTTTTGAAGGGTGAACCAATATAGATTTGGTGTTCTCTTGATTTTAATTCTTGCTATCTTAAACTTGCTTATCTTGTGGTTAATCTCTTTCAAGATCAACTAAAATATTTTTCTGCAATTGCTTAAAGTGTAGGGTGAATCTTGATTGATTGAAAGTTTCTGTTTTAACAAGGGAAAACTTATGGTACGATCTTTACTCCCCTGCTAAATTTTTAAATCCCTGATTTAACCAATTCAACCCCTCTTCGTTAATTGTGTGTGTTCATTATTGTTTTCAAAATCTTCACTAAGCATTTCATTTATAGCCCCAAAAATGATACCATCCACTTACACTTGTACTAATATAAATTAAGAATAATAATTTTTACGAAAGAAGGTTGTGTCAACCTTTCCTCATTCAAAACCATTTTCTAAAAAAATTAACTTAGTTTTTCATACCAAGCTCTAGGAGCTTGTTTAAGTCCATGTAGGGCTTTGTTGAGTTTAAAAACATGTTGAGGAAGGGTTTCACTTTCAAATCCAGGAGTTTGTTCAACATAAACTTCCCCTTTGATTAAGCCATTTAGTAATGTTCTTTTTACATCCATTTGACATAGCTTCATATTGTTATAAGTTGCAAATGAAAGTAAGATGTATATTGCTTCTAAACGTGTAATAGGTGCAAAGGTTTTTGTGTAGTCTATACCTTCCTATTGTGAGTAACCTTTAGAAACTAACCTTGCCTTGTTTCTCACAACCTTACCATCTTTGTCTAGTTTGTTGTGAAATACCTACTTCACTCTAACTGCCTTTTCTCCTTTTGGTAGTTCGATTAGCTTCCAGACATCATTCTTTTGAAACTAGTCAAGCTATTCTTGCATTACTTTCACCCAGTTGTCTTCTTGCATGGCCTCGTCAATGTGTTTGGGCTCTATCTCAGAAATCAATGCAGTGTGTCCTTGTGTTTTTAATGACGATCTAGTTTGAACACGATCTGCTAGATCACCTGATCTGAATTTTTGGATGGTTCCTTCTCATAATGCGTCTATTGAGTTCTCTGACTTTAGCTTTAGGTTCTTGTTGGGTGGTGATAGAAATCAAATTTACTGGATTTTCATATGCATTTTGTGGCGTTTATTTGACATTTTAGTTAACTTTAGGCCTTGGTTTAAATCAAATTAGCTATAAATTCAATGTTCGTTGTTGTCTTTGGTAGAATTTTATGTTTTAGTTATTTTTAATAAATTTTTGATAGTGTTGCAGCAAAAACAGGTCATTTTGGCCTGAGTTCCAAAGGCCTAAAATCAGCAGAAAGCTTTGGAAGGGGAAATTGTGAAAGTTGAAGATAAAAGCTAGAAAAATCAAGAGTAAGGTATTTTTCAAGGATAAATCAGTTGAAGAAGAAGAAAATAATTACTTGAATTAATTAGAGATATTATTTGTTTGTAATTTCTTGTGATTATTTGCTTAATTAAACATAGCTACAATTTTATAAACCCGAGTAGTTCTTAGAATTATATTCTAGACTTCCACTTACCCCTTGTTTTGAAAATGTTTATAGAATTTAAAGAAGACATCAAAAGACTCACCCATGTGATTTAGGAACATAACCCATGTTCATCTAGAGTAGTTGTCCACTACAACAAGTCTATACCTTTTATCGCTGGTGGATGAAGTTTTGGTTGGACCAAACAAATTAAGATGTAATAGCTGGAGAGGTCTAGAGGTGGAAACATTATTTTTATTGGTAAATAAGTTTTTAATTTGTTTCCCCTTTTGACATGCCTCACAAAGTAAATCATCTTTATATGACATACTTGGTAAACCTCTTACGAGGTTGTTTTTCTACAGTTTAGAGATTAACCTCCAACTTGAATGGCCAAGTTTTCTATGCCATAATCAATGATTTTCTTAGATAGACAATAAGCATGATTCCTTTTTGATGTGAGAGTTCCCCCAGTCTCATCTTGTAGAGATTGCCTTACATAGGACAAAGCACTCATCCTTGTTGAAGGAGACACCATATCCACGGTCACATAATTGACTTATGCTCACTAGATTGTGTTTGAGACCTTCAACAAATAAAACATTGTCAATAAAGGGGTAAGGGTGAATACCTATCTTACCTACGCTGATGATTCTGCCTTTTTGATTCCTTCCGAAAGTGACTGTTCCACCACGGTAGGGAGTCAGGCATTGGAACATAGACTTTTCTCCTGTCATGTGTCACGAGCAACAATTGTCTAGGTACCATGTCAAGTGCCTATTTCTTGCTATCATGGATATCTGTAACAGGAAAAATTCTTTTTTTAGATACTCAAATCTTTTTTGGTCCTTTTGTGTTAGTCGTGAAGGGATGGAGTGAACCCTTCTTAGGATGATTCTTGCATCTGGACATCATGTGCCCAATTTTTCCACAGAAATAACATACAATTGTATCTTCATCATGAACATATACCTTCCCTTCATATCCTAACAACTTGTCAAGATTGTTTGTGCTGTTGACAAACTTGGATAATGTAATCTTTAAGGTTCTTATTTCCTCATGAATTTTTGCAACATCTTGAGGTTGACCTTTAAGTTCTTGATACTTCAAAAGGTCATTGTTCAGAAAACTCACAAATTTCTTGTGTTCTTCACATTCCACCCAAAGATTATGTTTACTCATTTTGAGTTCATCATAATCTTTGTGTGCTTGTGCACACTTTCTCCAAAGATCATATATTTCTTCCTTTTGATGATTGTGAAGTTCATTAAGCTCCTTCAGATCCTTTTGAAGAACTTTTAGTTTTTTTCCTACTCCTGAAAGTTCTTAAGAAGGGTAGCTTTTTCGCTGGCATTTGTCTCAATCTTAATGCATAACTTGGACTATTTTTCTTTAATAATTAAACAAGCTTTACATACTTGAGTGGACTTGTCCAGTGAAACATCTACTTGATCTTGAATGGTTTTCTTAAGTTTTAAATGATCTTTCAATAGATTTTTGAAATCTCTTCATATGTTTTTATAAGTTTTTGAGAGAATCAATGAGTTAGATTAAAGTTCATGATAAGCTTTTCTAAGAGACTCAGGGTCATCGAAATTTACAACATCGTCCTCGTCTGATTTGGATCCTTCCGAAGCTGTGTCTGCCATCAGGCATATGCTTGCTTCTTCATCGTCTTCATCAGATGAGGTGTTGTCTAGGTCTTCCCACGTGTTCATAAACCCCTTATTTTCTTTAGTCTTAAGGAATTTCTTCTTATCTTGACTTTTCCCCAGATCTGGACATTCCTGTCCAGGATTTTTGCACTCATAGCAGACTATGGAGTTTCGTCTCTGTCCTTCTTGTCTCGGGGCATTCTAATTGAAGAGCTTATCCACTTGTACCCATTTTTGTTTCTTTACATCTTATGGATTTTGTGAGAGATGAAGGCGAGCTCATCTTCATTTGAGTTTTGTTCATATGAATCATTGATATTAAGCATTTTGGAGGTGTTTCTCCGAACTTTTTCTCTGGACGATGATTCTTTCTTATTCTTATGACTACTAAGAGCCAGAGACTTTTCTCTTCTAAGACCTTTGTCTGCTGGAGCTCTTGTTCATGAAACTTGAGGGTACCAACAAGTTTCTCAAGAGACATAGACTTGAGATTCTTTAACGTTCTCAATGCTTTTATCTGTGGTCTCCACTTCCTAGATAGTCTTCTCAAATTTTTGTCAATGTGGTCATAATTATCATAAGTTCTACCTAAGGATCTTAGTTCTTTAAGAATGGTTTGAAAATGTCCGAACATACATTGTATGTCTTCATTTTCTTCCATGGAGAATAGTTCATACTTAGGGTGAGGAGATTGAGTTTGTTCCTCTTTACCTGTGAGGTTCCCCTTGTATGTTACAAGCCAGAGTGTCCCACATTTGTTTGGCACTCCTAAAGCTATGTACCTTGGTGTACTCCTCTTCTAAAAAAGTGCACAATATAACGTTCCCAGCCTTGGAGTTTAGCAAAAATTTGAGCTTTTGCTGCTCCATCCACTAGCTTCCAGGGATGTGGGTTGAATAGTGTGTATATCAAAGATAAAAACTTTTTGCGATAACAAGAATAATATGGATAATATTGTGTTAAACACTGATTGTCCACTGAGGATAAAAATAATATGTAGTGAAGAACAAAAATGTCATCCAGTGATAGATAAAAGGTTCCTAAAACATTTTTTCAAATAAGCACTTGGTGTAAAGTGATGTTAGAAATATAATAAGAATACTGAATAAAACTTTATGGAGAGAAGTAGAAACACTTGATTTATACTAGTTCGCTCAACATGAGCTATGCCCAGAGTAAAGGGTTCCACTAATCAAATTGATTACAAAACCAGTGTTCTAACCCTCCACTCCTAGCTTTATAAGTATTCTTAACACCACACCTAGTATCTTCTTAGACTCCCCTTGAATCTAAGAACCAAAGTATTTTTTTAACATTAAGCCACTCCTGGCTTTCGCAAACAAATGTTTGATTGAATACAAGTATTCTTAACACTCAAAGAGTGAATATACAGTTAAGCACAAATATAGAACTACTTTACTTTGCAAAAGATAAAAATGTGTATCGTCTAGTTTTTTTTTTTTTTTTTTGCAGAGTTTCGCTTCAAGTATTTTTCTTGAGCTCTTGTTCTTTCTTTTTCTCTTGTTTCTTGTCAATTGCTTCAGTGAGGGAGACATCCTTTTATAGAATTCAGTGAAGTATTCACTATGGGATTTGTGTTGTTATCTTGAAAGTATGGTTGTCTAACATAGAAGAATGAGGTGACTTGTGAAGCTCTAAATGGAGAGGATTTTATCCAAAGTATAGACAATGCCATGTGGTTTTTGTCCACTCTAAAAGTGACCTTCAAGGGAATATTCCACGGAAGCCTTCTATTCTTTTCTATAATATCATTTTTTTAAAATTTAAACATTAGCTATTCAAATGTAAGAAAGGCAAATAGAATTTGAATAAAATAGTACATGGCACTTCTCTTTTTTGTGATATTTAGTCTTTGAGATTTTGATGGAAATAAAGTAAATTGGTAAATGTAGAAAAAAATTCATCGAAGAGTTCCACTATTCACCTTTGAGAACTTATATTGGTTCACTTCTCACCTTTGAGAAGTTACATCCAATTTCTTCTAACCAAACTTAGTTAGAGTTCCACTATTCACAATATTCTTTTCTTACAAGTTTATTACAAATAATCCTTAATCAAACCTAGATTAAGAATAGAAATCTAAACCCCTTAGACTCCTAGTGATCAAGACATAGAGAACCCTTCTCTACTCTTCCCTCTAGAGAAACATACTCTCGACAAGCCTTAAGAATTCTATTGTAATAGTTACAAACAACCAAAATTCTAAAATAAATTTACAAGCAAAGTTAATGGAGAAAGACAACCTAATGATCTAATGAATATGATTGAATATGGTTTACCAATCAGGTTTGAAATGAAAACAAGTTTCAGAGCTTCCTCTCCAAATACTTCTTTAATATCTTGCCCAAGAAGAAATCTTTCAATGCAATATGAAGATTTAGAATTTGTGGGACAAGAACTTAAGAACTCAAAATATCATTTCTCACTTTCAGAAGGCTTTTGAAAACAATGAAATTTTCGTAGTGTAATGATTTGTGTTTTTCAAAAGACCCAACAACTATTTATAATAAACTCTTGTAATTGAATGTAATCGATTAAACCGTCAATGTAAACGATTAAAACCACTAATGTAATCGATTAATAACAAATTCAATGGATTTAAGGTTTCTTGAGCTTTCTGGAAAAGATATATGAATAAAGTAATCGATTAAATCGTCATGTAATCGATTAATATAGAAAGTCTTGATTTCCAAAAACACGTCAAGTAATCAATTACCACAAATTGTAATCGATTATCACAGGAAGACATTTCTGTGACTTTGTGAAGTGTAATCGATTATCATATTGTTGTAATCGATTAAAGTGTTCATCAAAGCTTAAGTAATAGATTACCATGTGTTGGTAATCGACTAAAACAGAGAAAATATGTTTTTCCAAAACAAAAGCTTTGAACACTTTGGTTTTTCAATGAAATCATGAATACTTTAAAATCTTTTTCACAAAACACATTCCTTTTGTAAAACCGTGAATGCAAGCCAATGAGTAATGTTTATGTAATGCAATGGATCATAAGATGGAATCTCTTGGACATATAAAAATTACATATGCCTTCAATTGAATAGCATGTAAAAGCTAAAACTTATCCAAGACTAAGAGCCTCAACATCTTGATCCTCTTCAAGCTCCCCCTGTATCTAACAACCCTTAGATTAGGGGATGAGAAAGTAGTGTTTAACTTGTCTGACACTTTGAAACAACCTTCCTCATTTGCTTCATGTAGTTTCATCAAGTTTATTGATATATCTGATGTGTTGATGGCGGGGGTGTTCTCAAGTATGGGGATGACTCTAGAGAGAGTTGAACTCAGAAGTGGAAGAAATACTGACATTTTTCCACTCTCAACATGGTTGTAGACCATCTAGGTTTGAGAGGTTAGAATGGGGCAATGGTCTAAAGCCAAAGCCTTATGTTGAGGAACCTTTTGAATTGGAGTTAAAGCCCCTTTCTTCCAACCTCAAGTATGTTTTTCTTAACCCCACATCTTCTCTTTTAGTTCTGATTTTTGTAGGCTTACATGAAACCGAGGAGGAGAAACTATTATGGGTTCTCAAGGACAACGAGGAAGCCTTTGGGTGGAACATTCATGACATAAAGGTTTTGGACCCCATAATTTGCACTCACGAAATCAACATTGAAGAGGGGTTCCCACCCAAACAGTTACCCTAAAGGAGACTAAATCTCAACAAGATGGAGGTGGTCAAAGGAGAGGTAATTAAGTTGTTAGATGTAGGTATTATCTATCTTATTTCTAATTGCCCTTAGGTTAGTCCTATTCAATAAGTCCCTAAGAAGGGGGCACTACTGTGATGGAAAATGAGCACCATGAGCTCATAGTTGTGAGAAAGACAACCGGGTGGTGGATGTGTGTTGACTATAGAAAACTTAACGAAGCCACCTGAAAAGACCACTTTCCCTTTTCCTTTATCAGCCAAATGATTGATAAGTTAGTGGGCAAAGCTTTTTATTGTTGTTTAGATGGATATTCTGGTTATTTTCAAATTCTAGTTGCTGAGAAGGACCAAGAAAATACTACTTTTGCATGTCCTTATGGAACTTTTGCATATTGGCGAATGCCATTTGGACTTTGTAATTCTCCTGCTACTTTTCAAAGATGCATGATCTCTTTTTTTTTCTGATTTAATTTAGTCTTGCATTGAAATATTCATGGAAGATTTTTCTATTTTTGGAACTCTTTTTGACACATGCTTGCATAACTTGAATGTAGTCTTGAAAAGGTGTAAAAAAATACAAGGTTGGTCTTGAATTGGGAGAAATGCTAATTCATGGTGAAGGAATGCATTGTCTTCGGGCACATGTTGTCCCATGTTGGCATAGAGGTTGATCTTGCCAAGGTAGAGGTGATTGCAAATTGCCACCGCCAAATTGTGTAAGAGTTGTGAGGAGCTTTTTTGGGCATGCTGGATTCTCTAAGAGGTTCGTTAAGGACTTCTCCAAATAGCTAAACCTGATTTTTTGGCTAAGGATGTTAACTTGAATTTTCTAAGAAATGCCTATGGGCATTCAATATTCTTAACCAGAGTCTAGTGAGTGCTCTTGTGGTGATAGCGCCTAACTAGTCACTACCTTTCAAGCTCATGCATGATTCCAATGATACAGTTGTAAGGGCAGTTTTGGGGAAATAAATGATAAGGTGTTCAATATCATTTATTATGCTAGTAAAACCTTTGACGATGTGCAAAATAACTACACTGCAATACAAGAAGAGTTTTGGCAGTTGTTTTTGGTTTTGATAAATTTAGGCATTACTTGGTTTTGTCTAAGGTTATTTATTATACTAACCACTCCGCAATTAAGTATCTTATGTCTAAGCAAGATGCCAAACCCAGGATAATCAGATGAATCCTCTTATTGCAAGATTTTGACCTAGACATTAGAGTTAAGAAGGAGTCTGAGAATTAAGCAGCTGACTGTTTGTGTAGATTAGACCATTTAGTCATGCAACTAGCAAATGATGGAAAAATAAAGGAGACTTTTTCGGATGAAAGTCTCCTAACTATAGTTGTAGTTTCAACGACACCTTGGCATGCTGACCTTATGAATTATTTGGCATACAAGGTGTTGACATCAACTATCAAGCCAAGAATACGCTTATGGTTGAGGCCATAAAATATTTTTGGGATGATCCATACATCTTCAAGGTATGTGGAGACAATCTGGTAAAAAGGTGTGTGACTTGTGATGAGGTACCTTCTATCCTTACTCACTGTCATTCTTTTGAGGTTAGAGGTCATTTAGGTCCTTCTAGAACTACTCATAAAATACTTTAGTGTGGGTTCTTTTGGCCTACCCATCCATGCGGATGCTCATGTATTTGTAGTTGTTGGTGACAAATGTCAATGCACTAGGGCATTATCTAGGAAGACGGAAATGCCCCAAAATAACATGTTTGTTGTTGAATACATACTTTCGTAATGAATACAAGCTTGTTGTTGAATGCATACATACTTATGGGTCCATTCCCCAAATCCTTTGGTATTGAGGGATTCCAACAGGTGATAAACATCATGCATCTCTCCAACCTGAGTGATTTAACCATCACACGTTAGGCTTGTGACATTAAACAAGCGTTATCTGGGAGGCAACTCGTGATTTGTATCCATTTAGTTTCACTTTGTCGCATTATTTCGATTAAATTATTAAGTACAACGACTGTGGGAGATTTCACCATTAGGTATCGAGTACGATCATGGTCATGGAGAGATTTCACCCTTTGAGCGATAAACCTAAGCACATACCTTAGGATAGTCGCACTCTATGATTTGACCATTCAAGGAGACTCTAATTAACTTTGTGGAGGAAGTGTGGTTTTATTGAAAATGGATGAATGTGGGGAGTGGTTTACAACGACAAGGCTTGCAAAGACCTTAACCTATCTAGAAGTGTGCCCACTCATCCATTCTATAGGCCTTTTCACCATTAGCCACCATTGACAACCTCCAACACTAAGTTGAGGGCCTTGTTAGCACCCTAACTTACGTGCCTACTCACAACAACAACAACAACAACAACAAAACTTGGATTCCTTGATGTTTAAGATATGACACCTTTGTACCCACCATCTCACTCGTGGTCAATCTCAAGGATTCAAGTTTCGCCATGAACAACAATCCATACCACATGTACTAAAAAGTTTATTAATCCTCATGGGAAGTAATTCTCAACATTTGACATGTCATTTGAAGTCAAAACGAAGGGGTCGTACTCTAGAAGATGTCCTACTAGGCAAGACTTGGAGTTCTTGAATGGAACTCACCCTTCCAATTATACCAATTTCTAACAATAAAAATCTTCCCAAATAATATAGTTAACTCCCTTTGCACATATATGAATGGTTCTCAAAACAAGATTATCCTCCATAGCAATCATATGTTATCACAAATTACCATAAGAGGTTATAATATCATAGATTCACTATTCATATGTTTATCACACTCATGAATCCACATATAGTTCAATAAGCACAGCCAAACATTCCAACACTTTGAATTCTTGCAAACAACTCACCAAAAACTCATATGAATGTGAATCTCATGATTTCAACATAAAGTCAACTCTAATCATAAAACAACATCATCTCAACCACATCTCATATCATTATAAATTTATTAAGATCTCAAAAGTAATTAATTAACACAAGAAAAACAAACATTAATCACATCCACATCAAAAATAGTCACTGGACTAATACTAATCATTGAACTCGAAATTGGTCACTAGACTCGAAACTAGTCATTAGACTCAAAACTGGTCATTGGACTCCAAACTAGTCATTGGATGTGAAACTGGTCATTGGACGCGAAACTGATCAGCGGATGCGAATTTTGTAGAATTTTGAAATTCTGTAGAATTGCCTCTCGTGGCTTCCAAATCATCCCAAAACAATCCCAAACCCTTTTCTATCGATTCCAATCCATAAATAACATCAAACCTTTACAAATAGGAACTTTCGTCAATATTCATGAAATAATCAAAAACCCCAATTTCAAAACTCAAAATCTCAAATGCTCAAACTTTTATTTTTAAACAACATGATTCATTCTCAAGCAACATTTAAACCATTCCAAAGCAGCCTAGGCATAGAAAAAGGTAAAGCTTCCCTTACCTATTCAAACACCAAAATATAACTTTGTGAAGAGGAAGAAGGAAAGGAAGGAACTTTGTGTCTAAGGAGGAAGCTTTCGTCGACTCCACTATTACTTCACACCACAAGAGCATTATCCATACCCAAAATCAACCCAAAGTCAGATCTAAACCCAAAAGCTAAGCCTTTTCCATGGAACCCCCATGGGTGCCCTAGGGAAAAATGAAAATAGAAGATGAAAGGGGAAGGAAGAGAGTTTCTTACCATTGAAATAGCCTAACAACTGGAAAAGAGCACAAGGTCCCTTGAGTCAAGGAAATTCAAGGTCTCACACTCAATAATGGTGGGTTGTCTTGGAGAAGAAAGAGAGAGTGAAATGAGATTATTTATGTTTTGGTTTAGATTTAAAAAGGATTTATGAGGAGTTTATGACTCTCTCACTTCCTTCTCTTTACACCCCACACTTCACTAAACTCACCCACCCTTTTCTCATGACTAAAAGAGCATCTACTTAGGTCTAAACACTCTAAAACTAATCAAAACATAGATAGGCCATGACATATATATAACCTAGGCATAAATATAACAACCCGTCACCTCATAATTAATTAATTAATTAATTAATTACAGACACTTAAATTAAATTTAGTTGCTCTTGCAATCTAATTAAAATACGTAATCAAGCATAATAAAAATTACAATGTTACAATACTCCCCAACAAGAAAAATTTCGTCCTCGAGATTTGCTTATCGATGATATACTATAAACACTGCCCAGACACACAACTCCTTTGTCCTTCATAAGTCTTGATCTTTCCTTCGTGATCTTTCATCTGGTCAACCCGTCCCTTTTTGTCGATTGATTCCCAAAATTTCCCAATCTTAAGCCTCTAAGATAGAATGTCTGTTACCAATTTTCCATGTTGCTAGTACTATGTAACTTTTTGCATAAAAGCATGATCTTTACCACAAATCTCTTTCTTTTTCCAAAACACGAATCAAATAAATTCACAAAGAAGAAAACTCATTTTTTCAACAAGTTTAAAAGCATAAATCACGTTTTGATTCATTTTCCAAAGAGTTTTCAAATCACATGAAAGCATAGATAAATCAAAGCTTTGAATACTATCTAAAACATAAAAGCTCTTCTACACTAGGTTTTTCAAATGACACACCCCATATGATGTGTAACAAACATCTCAAAACATTTTTCTCAAAAATATAAGAAATGTAGATCATTGTTATGGATATAACAAGATCTTTCTCCAAAGTTCATATCTCTACTCAATATAATCATCACTAGGTTCCTCATACTATATGGTCTTACCTTAAAACATGACTCTCACTCTCTTATTCGTAATCCCTACTAAGGTATCCATCCTCACACCAAGTTGACATACCAACTCTTACTAAGGTACAAGATCTAAGGTTAAGAATTAACAAGCTCCAGCCATCACTCAAAGCTATGACCCCTCTTACCACTAGCTATTAGTGAAGGTTAACATGCTTACTCTTTAGACTACTCCACTAATGGAATTATCTCATGGTTGACTTCAAAATATAGTACTAGGGGTTGAGGATCAAAGTCCTAAAGTTTCTAACTTGACTCGGCCAAAACAAGGGCTTGGCATCATCTACGACTACATGTGCATTCTTAACAAGGACATCTCATGATCCTTTATCAACACAACAACATCCTACTAAAATAGTAACAGAAGAATCATCTAAGATAAGGGTTAGCTGAAAACAACAAATTAAGATCATGCACAAAACTTTGTCAAAAGAAGGAAAAGAAAGATAAAATCATGGAACAAAAACATGCAAGAGTTTATTGAAACGAAACTCATGTGAAAACAAGGATGATGAATTTTGAATGCAACCATGAAACTTAATCAAATCCCTCAACATCCATTTTACCACTAAAGAAAGATGGCAATACACGTTTTTGATCAAGGATGAAAGTCTAAGAAAGATATTACCACTTTTGGAAAAACAAGACCAAAGGGATAAACTTTTATTTTTAAGAATAACTTTGAAACCAATTCGTATAAGAGGAAACAAAATCCTAAAACTGAAGAAATGTATGCAGGGATTAAATCTTTCAAAACTAATTTCCACCAATGAGGAATTAGTAAAACTTGCCATTGGGAATAGAGAAATCACTAAACATTTTTCCATCCTTAGAAATGAGTTCTAAAAGGTTTTATAGAAAAACACCACATGCATCACAACTAAATTCCAAATCAACATGTAGTTAAAGGTAATGTAAAGAGAAAAAGGAAACCTATAAGGTAGCAACTTCGCAAAATGGTTTTCAAATACATGGAGTTATAAAACACAGTCATGGATCAAAAGAGGGAATTTGCTTTTACATAAAGGAGACAAGCAAAGCTGAGTGAAATACACTACAATTGAATCATTAAAAACCAACGATTTTGAAAACAAAAAGCTACCATTGAGAGAAAATGCACAACATAAATAGATCACGAGTAAATAAAAATATTTAAAATAATTTCAACATTTAAAACCTTTACAACATAATTTGAGTAAATAAGGTTAAAAGAAACATCTTCATTCTCAAAGGAAAAACAATTTCAAACTACATCAAACATTTAAAACACTGAAAAGAAGCATAGGGAATTAACAATGACAATATCATAAAAGCATCACAAGTTATAAAATGGAAATCTCATTAAGCACACAATACTAGCCTAAGGATTACTAGCCTCAACATATTTTATTTGAGATAAGTTCTCAATTTAGGGAACCTTGCCCTCACTCAAGTCTTCATCTCTCATAAACCATCAGATTGATACACCACAAACTCAAGGGTTGTCGCATAAAAAATTGCAACAACCTTTATCTTGCTATAAGTATCTAACAACGCAAATTGATTAGGGATCATAGTGTGACTGCACAAGCATACTTACCGACTACAATTATTCTCCCCTCAAATAATTGTACTCCACACAACAAACACTATACCATTGATCTCCATAGAGAGTCAACTAAATATGGTTCAATAACCAATGGTTATTCTTCCACAAAAATCATCTCACAACACACAACAAAGGAGACTAAGGACATATTGTCTAATAAGTCTGTTATACAATATTGCCTCCCACGTTTAGTGTCCAATCACAATTTTGAGGTGATCAGTTTCACAATCGCATTGTAGCCACTTCTAGTGGACTAGACAACACAACTGGGACCCTCAAAACATCATACTCAACTCTTTGAAGATAGCCATACCAGAAGAAACCACCAAAGCTACACAATAAAAGACACAATAGACCTATTCCCCATAGGGTTGTTCCCAAAATACATGACTAACCCTGATACCATAAGTGTAACGACCTACCGACGTTTCATGGAACTAGAAACCATCTAAAGTGGAAGAATTTATTTTAATTCATTTAAGACTCTTCTATTAATTTGATTATGAAATTACTTTCCAACCTTTTCTATTTCAAAGGTCAAAGGCTAAAACGCACAACTCTAAAATAAAACATCATAGTAATCCAAATCTTTTTAGAACGTTCATATATACAAAAACCTCACTATAAGGATAAACTATATAAACTCTAAGTCGGTCAACACTATACATCACTTTAAAGAGGAAACAAAAATGGATAACACATCTTCACATTTCGGTACGCATATCCATAAAACTCCAAAGACATGGGACCACCTCCTCTCCATCTGCTTCCTATGTATGTCAGATACTGGATCGTCATAGACATGAACCACAAGTGCAAAAATGCAAGGGTAAGCTTACAAAAAAAATACTAAAATAATATAAAACTAAACAATTAAAGCATATGATACATAAAACATAAGTCTTAGAATCCACATAACAAAGAACATCAAACAATCATCATTTCATCAACATCATATCAAGATTCAATCTTCATATACCATGATTTATCCATCAAACATCATCATCACTAGTCCATCAATCATTGACACCAAAGAGAGACTCAACTCTATGGAGATTTCACATTTTGAGCAATTAATACAAGCACATGCCTTAACATAGTTATACTTTATGATCTGGACAATCGAGGAAACTTGAATTAACCTTACAGAGAAGTGTGGTTTTATCGAAAATGGATGAGTGCAGGTAGTGGCTTACCTTGACAAGGCTTGTAAAGACCTCGCCTATTTAAGAGTTCTCCCACCCATGCATTCTATAGGCCCTTTCACCGTTAGCCACACCCGACAACCTCCAGCACTAAGTTGAGGGCCTTCTTAGTCCCCCAACTTATATGCCTACTCACAACAACAATAAAAAAATAAACTTGGATTCCTTAAGGTTTAAGCCACAACCGTGATACATCCAGCACGATCGTGGTAAGCAGTACGGTCGTGGTGAATTCACTACGGTTGTGGTCCACACCATGATGGTCGTAGTCATTCCACAATGTCCCAGATCTACAGTGTCACAATTTCTTATCACAACCGTGGTGGATTTTAGCGTGGCTGTAATGCCTCTAATTCGAGTAATTATCCTCATATAGGAATATATAAATAGGGTGTTGGTGTTTGTAATAGGAAATTTACACTTTTGACATATTTTTACGAATAAAAGAGAACTTTTAAGTTTTTAAGGGTGATGAAGTGTGGGCAAGACCGTGAGGACAAATCGTGATTGTCGTTCTTCCCTTGTTGGTATGTCTATTCTAATTTCATATAGGCTTTTAGTTGTGCTTTGATCATGAGCGGCTAGTCACCCTAATCTGGAGGTTATGATGTAACTGCCTAATTGCACCTCTTTCTTTGTTCTTAATGAAATTCCTCAGTATTTTATGTTAATTAATTCTTTTCCTCATTTTTATTGTTTATTTTAGAATTGATCATTCTTATGCTTAATTGAATGTATTGTGGTGATCATCTGCGCTTATTTTGTAGACCTAGGTAGAGAATGTTTACACCAAATTATATGATTAAACTATTTAGGTAATCTTTGATAGATTAATTAATCCTTAATTGATCATCCATGGATGTGATTATATCCTTTGATTTAAATTAATATATCTAGGATCATTGGAGTATTGATTTAAGGCAAATAACATCATTAGACCTTGATCGTAGGCTTTGGTTGAACTTGGGAATCGATAATTAATTGTGGAAGGAATTTCATGAGAAATGGGATTAGAGAAAATTTGATACTAGTGAATCATTATCCATAACCACTTTTAATATCACTTAAATCTATCTTTTGTAATAGTTAATTTTTTTCTCTTAAAATCAAAAACCACAAAAATACTCCAATCTTCTTTTAATTATCTCAACTGTTTCGCTTAATAATTTTAACTATTTTGGGAATACAACTAGTCTCTAGGATATGATATTTGAACTTAGTCTTAATACTACTGCGTAGGATACACTTGTCCTTGTGCGATTACTATTTTATGCATTAGAAATTCAAAACGACAAGTTATCCTTAATATATTCATCATTCATAAAATAAACGTCCATCCACATTTGTCAATCTTGAAGAAACAACTTATTTTGTAAAATATTCAATTTAAATTAAGCCAGTAAAATACAAAAAGAAAATTCAATTGTACATTCACTACTACACAGCATATATTCAAGGTCGGTTATTTTAGGTATACAAAGTCGGTTTTGAAACCGTCTTTGTAAGTACACGTCGTGGAATATGGGAGCCTACAACGACGATTATACAAAATCGTCTTAGAAAGCATTTTTTTAATTAATTTTTTTTTAAAATTCATACAATCGACGACAATTTTTTCATAAAATCGACTTTGAATGGTAGAATCACAGATGGTTTTTTCCATAAAACCAACTTTGAAAGTCATTTATTTTAAAAATAATAAATTACAGTTTTTTTTAAAGATTTTAGGACGGTTATTTTAAATAACCGACTTTAAATAGCTATCTACCAAGACGGTTGTTTAAAATAACCGACTTAGAAAATTGCATTTGAAAATTCAAAGACGGTTATTTTAAATAACCGACTTTGAATAGATATCGACAAAGACGGTTGTTTAAAATAATCGACTTAGAAAATTGCATTCGAGAATTCAAAGATGGTTATTTAAAATAATTGCATTCTAGAATTCAAAGACGATTATTTAAAATAACCGACTTAGAAAATTGCATTTGAGAATTCAAAGACAGTTATTTTAAATAACTGACTTTGAATAGATATCTACAAAGACGATTATTTAAAATAACTGACTTAGAAAATCGTATTTGTAAATTTAAAGATGGTTATTTTAAATAACCGACTTTGAATAGATATCTACAAAGGAAATGTTTTGGATATATATCTCAATTTCTCTGTGTTCAGAATTTGAATAAAATGTCTACACCTTTAGAGAACATAAGATTACAGGATGGCAAAATATGTCTTTTTGTGCTGAAAAGTTACAACTTATACAGGAGCTTTACAAGTCTTTCAAATGAATAAGCCTTGCACCGACTCAAAATAAAAATAAAAACATAACTTGCATTGCATGACCACGTGGAGCAAATGCAAGACAGATACACTAATTCCAAGCTAGCATCAAAGGTTCACTTCCTGCAAGTAATAAAATTTACTGGTACTAATCTCATTGTAGATCATTTGTCATTTGCAGTTATGATAACTTTTTATGTCAAATACAATCCAGCACTATTGTTACCAGAAAAGGAGAATCTTCAACAGAAGAAGATTCAACATTCTGTACATTTGAAAAATCTGATTCATTGGACTTGACAGACAGATCATAATTACTTCCATTGATGGCCTTCAAATGGAATTTTGTCTCACTTGATTCTTGATCCCTGGAAAAAGTGTAGGAGCTCGAGTTGTCTCGTGGGAGAGGGAAGCCCAATCCAATGCAATCTTCCCATATGGAACTTGGTGGCCGTGAGGAGTGTGGAGTTATGGAAATGGATGTGAATCAAATGACACAATCAGCACCAGATAGCCCGCCCTTTTGTGATACCAAAGGTTCAGATAATGACTTAAGTGATCAACACAGTGAGCATGTGAGGAAACATACTATGTTTGTACACAGTTAAATCAATGATCAGGTATGGTGGTAAAAACTAGAAATCAACACTCATGATTCACAACATCATTTTAAATTAAGAGATTGCAACCTATTTTTTAAACAATAATAAATATTTGTGTGCAAATTTGGATTAAAGCTATTTCAAATTAATGAATTTATCTAACCATGCATCTTCCATTTTCGGCATCACAAGTTGTTGGGTCTCACTCTGTGAATCCATCACGCTCTTAGAATTCGTCCGCCCTACAAAGAAATAACAAAACCAATTAAAAAAGAAAGAAAGAACCATTCATAATTTTGCATAATTTATACAAGTCACCCCTTTCCTATAGAGAAATAAAACTGAACAAGTAACTCCTAAAATTTGAATCACGAGAGGAGAAAAAGTGAAATGAAATGCAGATGCATCACATATATAATAGAAGACCATAACTTACCATACTTCTCTAGAAACCGAAGAGCTTTTTCAAGGAAAGATGGGCCTCCATCGATATCTTCTAGAGCCAGCAGAATTGGTCTTCCAACAACCAGACTTAATTGGACATTTGTCCCTCCCTGGAAGCACCACACAAAATATAGTGAAAATGAGGACAGATTATTTTCTATTGAAAAAGAAGGATGACAAAAATCCGTACAAACCTATAAATAAAATGTTAAGAAATTTAAAATAAAAAAAACATAGAATCCTAGCAACACCAGAATTGACCTATAACTAATATAAGCTAGTAAACATAAAATGAATAAGATTTAACGAATAATGAGCACAATACATTGATGGAAAGACCCTTCAATAGAATCAATTGTGTCACTCCGAAAAATCCCATTGTGTCCCATTTAGAAGTGGTACAATTGAATTTAATTCTCATTCACTTCAAAATATAATAAACACATCACCTTAAGGGTGAATGCTCGCCCATCACGTCCATCAGGAAATAATACCTAAGAAGCTTTTTGTCTTCTCTAACTAAAACACTGGAAAATAAAAATGGACCTAACCGAAGTATACACTCCATGAATCCCAAAACAACATAAGATAGCAAAGATACTTAAATAACTTCTGACCTGATCTTTATTGTATTGAACATTGATGTTCTTGTGTGTGTAAAGTACATGCTTGCCATTATCACCATTTTTATCAGGATGTAACTCGCCAACATACCCTTAAACATGAATAAATAAACCTTTTACAATGATCAACCAATGAAGTGCAAAATCAAATCAAATAAAGAGAAAGTGGCAGTTGTAGGCATACCCCACAATGGAAGGTCATCTGAACTTGTGATTAGCACATCGACGACCAACAAATAGAAAAACCATGGAATGAAAGAAGGCCAAGAGTAAGTTATTCAGAAAATTTATAAAGCCTATTCTAATTTATATGCACTCCAGTATCTATCTATGTTTGCTTGGTAAAAATGAGATAAATAAATAAATACTGCAACAATATTGTTAAAAAAATTCAGAGAATGGAGAAACAGGGAAGGCATGTTATGTTAAGATTTAGGAAAAGTGAAACAAAGGAGTGACCATAATATTTTGGATACAAGAGATTGTGCCTACATTGTAACCCATACATTGTAGAGACTAAATGAGGAAAAAAAGATCAGGGAAAGTTACAAGCAAATCAAATAATAATAAAAATCTATGAACAAATCAAAAGAAATACTTACCTGGCCAGGAAACATCAGCACACCACCTGGTCAACGCAGGATGTGTCTTTAGGTGCTCCATTACTCTTCTTTCCATTATCAGCTGCTTTGTCATTATAAGGTTCTTATGATCAAAATTGTCTCCCCAAACTTGTGATTTGCTGGGATATTGATAAACAACACTAGTCTTTTTGGCCATTGGACTTTGCTTTTAAAAAGGAATTGAATATGCCAATAGCTATATGGCCAATCAGCACTTATGCTATATTAATTTAGTGTGGAGAATTAAGAACGTAAATGCATGCACCATTACAATATATATAGGTGGTGTGGAGCTAGGAAATGAAAAAAAAGTGGCACATGCCATTAAGGTATAGTATAAAATTCACTTCATTATACTTTTATTCTATTTATTGTGGTTCATGTAAGATTTTAATCTCTTAATCATTTTTATTTTAGTTTAATCTTTAATATTTTTACTGCTGCAATTAAGTTATTTTTCTAAATCTAATATGTAAATTAGATCTTTTATTTAAATTTTTCATAAATTGAAGCAATGATGTGTAAAATAAATAAATAAATAGAGTGACAATAAATAAATAAAAAAATCAAAACACAAAGGATTCATGATGTGTAAAATGCATCAAGATAAAAAGAATTTCAGCAACTCATGTCCCTTAAGGACTAAGCTAGAAGATAAATAAACTTGTATGCTTTATTCTTCTAGGTAAGTATTTACATTTGAATATGATTACCATGTTATTGATCCAAATTTTATTTATATAAAGACAACTGAATATGATTTTTTCATAAAAAATAGTTTGATTTGATAAAATATTTGTTTACTTTGTAATTATAATAATATTACCTTTTTATTTTTAAAAAATGTACAGAAAAATTAGAAGAAAAAATAAAGTACTACTTTGTAATTATAAATATAAAAAAATGAGAATGAGAATAAGAAACATTTTGGTACCAGATTTCACCTTTTGTTGTAATTATAATAATATGCCGTGTGTTCTCTTGGTTTCTCACTGTCGTCCAAAACACGTCAATCTCATGTGAATTAATTATACTTTAGTGGATTACTAATAAAGTAAGTTCTTATTATATTATTGTTTATTTTATTTTATTACATTCAAAAGTCAAAATGCAGCATTCCGTTCATAGGTTAGCCTTCCTTTCACATATGTGGGTTGGTTCATCCACTCCAGAACTGATCATGATGGACAGAATAATAATCTTAAAAATAATATAAAATAACTATGATTTACTCTCATGTTCTAATGCCAAGAGCTGAAGTTAAAAGATAAAAATTAGTTACATTCTTCCATGGAATAAATTTTTCAACAACAAAATCACATCAAGAGTTAGGAGGAAACATATTGAAACACCATGAGTTTCTCCACACCTGATCTTGAGCAAATCACAAAATAATAATAAGATATAAACGTATTTAGAGATATGTGTGAAGTTATCGTAAGGATATCCATATGGAAGATATTAAAAATTATATTAAAATATATCAATCTCTTAGATAACTTTTTTCTAAAGAGAATTCCTTACACAAATAAGCTCCAATAAATTAATTTTCTACATCTACCTTTCTCTTATCTCTAACTAGCATGATAATAAAATAGGGATACTCAAAAGGCAGAACAGGGTTTTAAGAGGCAAAAAAAATTCTCAAGTTTGTTCATATGGCATTAATACAATTCATATTCATATCATGAGTACACAGAATTTATGTTTTTAACTACATAGTCATGTAAACAATTATCACTCATAAAGAGATGAAATTACCCATGGAATCTGCAAGTGTTCTAAGTCACTCACTCGCTATTCTATCAAGGAAAATCTTTCAAAATCTACCAGACAACTCAGACTAGTACAAAGGATGTCTGCAAAGAAATCTAAATTTGTACAGAGGCAAAACTAAACAAATATCAGAAATCATTGGTCCTTAGTGAACTTTGACTAGCATGCTAGCTAGTTGGTACATCAAATTATCCTTGTATTCACAAGAAAGAATAAGGATGAAGAAAGGAGTTGCATGATTCTCATTCCTCTAATCTTCAAACATGTTCACATATGATCAGAATGGTTTATAATTCATCAGTAATAAGATAAACACATTTTGCCACAAAGTCACATTATTCATCAATTAAAGCAGGTGAAAGCCAGAGATAAAAGTCTGACACACCCGAAGAAAGCTCCCCATAAACTAAGACCAAAAATAAACAAATGCATAAAACTTACATAGCTAATTGTATCATGGCCTAGTAAGTAATTTGCTATGGCTTTTGCAAAGATGCTTCATTCATCTTGAAATTAAAATACATTAACACTCTCTCTCCCTCTTGAGAAAATAAAAACAGAGACGCAGTAGTTATTAACAATCAAATCGATGTCTGGGACATCAATTACAACAATGCAGAGAAAGAGATTCTACGAACACATTTGTCAACACAATCTGTCAAATAAAAAACAATGCATGGCACCAATTAAGGTCAAAATTTAACTGACATTCACAAATCAAAAACACTAACACGAAAAAAAGAAAATCTTACGCAGTAGTTTCTTGGCGTCCTCCTTGAGTTCCGGTGCTAACAAAGAACCCAGCTGGTTTTCCTGCAAGCTTCTGCTCCTTCCACAAGTGCCCCGTGGAGTCAAAGAAAGCCTTCATTTGCGCCGCCATCGACCTGTACCTCTGGGAAACCCAAACAACACCCCATCGGCGGTCGTCAACTCCGCCGCTGTAACCTCTGGTATGGCATCGTCCTTGGGCGGCGCCCTCATCTGATTCAGCACCTCAATCGGCAATGTCTCCGGAACCCTATACAGAACCCCTTCCACACCGTCCACGCCTTTCTTCAACCTCTTCGCCAGCCCCTCCACGTGTCTATACATCGAATAGAACACGATGAAGACCTTCAATTTCGCGCAGCCCGGGAGCGACGACGCTGCTTCACGCGCTGGCGGGTCGGGTTCAGGCGTGTCGGCGTTGACCGTAGGCAAGATCGGCGGCGGCGTGGGGGCTACTGCGGCATCGGTGGGAGCGGGAGCATCATCGGGGACCGGCTCTGGAGAGGTTCCAGAAGAGGAAAGTGTGGGGAGGGGGAAGGTTGGAGGCAAAATGTTGGAGAACCCTTCATTTTAAAAAGCTAAGCCAACGCTTATCAAAATATTTAAAAAAAGAAAAATATCTTCATATACAGTCTTTGACAATAATTCTAAGACGGTTTTGCAAAAACCGTCTTAGAATTATTGTGTGCAAAACTGTCTTAAAATGATTGTATTTATTTACAAAAATGTCACCATATTACTTTCTAAGTTAGTTTTGGATTAATCGATATTAAACTGACGTCGTTAAAACACCTTTTTGTAGTAGTGATTCTCAATTCTCATCATTAAAAAATCATATTATACAATATAAATTTGTGTTTATATTCATGAAATTTAATACATAATACATCTGAGTCACATACAAAAGAATGACACATCATAAAATTAAAACCTAATTCACCCTCTTTTGTATACAATAAATAGATTAAGACTTAGAGCAATGACTCAATGAAAATCCAACCCTTTACATACCCACTTTAAAACTTTTAAGGCATCCTCGAAGGATCCCCTTTCCCTCGAGCAAGCCCATCCTCATCCTTAGCATTTGTTGTTGCCTTTCCCTTCCATTTCTTACAATCACACATGATTATCCATCTTCCTCTGAAAATAAAAGGTGTATGGAGTGAGTCTCTTGCCTCCTCTAAAACCATAAACAAAACAATCTTACAGTCACTAAGGGTGGGCAAAAAAAATTGAATTGACCAATTCAGTTCAATGCGAATTTAGTACAAAAATTGAATTGAACAATTCAGTTCAATTTAGGTGAACTACAAATACAATTCGTCACAGTTCAGTTCAATTCAATACAAATCAAATAGCCCAAATGATCACACAAATAATCGCTAACCATGGTGATATGGTTCTCTCAAGGATCTCACTCTTAACTATAAACACATTTTTAAACTAATTTTGAATTTATCACACCAAGGGCTTGTGCCTGTAAAACTTATGGAACTCAATGTTGGATGACCATTGGGAGTACATCATTCGTCATGACACGATGTTCGAGCTTGCACCAAAATAATAATGTCTTGCATTCAGTCATCTATCAATATGAACTCAACGACACATCACATGAAGAATCACGTCTTCCCCACTATGATCACAAGTGATCATTCCATTATAACCCCATCCTTCATAGCACAAACACAAGTCCCAAATTAATGGAACTCCTCACAAAACCTCTTCAGTACTTGCTTCCACAACTTGTCTTACATTCCTCGAAATCTATGTCATCTCAACAGTGCGACATAACACGTTCACCGTGATCCTCAGCACAATAAGAGAAAAGAAGGACTACTCCTCTTTCCTCTCCAAACCATGTCATTATACCTACTCAAACAACACCACAATTTACAAACAAATGCCTTAGAACATTCCCACACATTTCATGAATCCAATTCATGAATCATTCCACATTTTTTTTAGTCTTGTGTAATTCATTTCCCTCTCAAGTTTATGCTAAATTATGTTCCATAGTTCATATTCTCCAAGAAAATATCCTAGTGGCTCGATACCTATATTTACTAAGTCCCTTTTACTATGAAGTTCACACACTTATTAAATATTTTATTCACTATTTGTCACAATGGCCATTTAATTGACACTAGAACTAAGTTCTAGTTACCACAATGCACTCATATTTTAAGTGGATTTGTTCAATCTCAAGAATTAATTCCTTGATCCTTAATTACACCAAACAATACCATATCAATATACAAGCACACACACATTCAAGTTTTCCCGCACATGCACCTATTTACCCGAGGATCACAATTCCTCCTAGTCTCCAAATCAGTTAATAACAATTAAAACAATGGTAATGAAAGGACAAGTAAATCACAATTAATTCAACAATTCATGATAAAGTGAAGGGGTCTCCCTCTAGGGTAGAACCACTCAATTGATAAAGTTTTATTGTGACACATTTCAAACAGGGAAAGACTAAAAGTCGATGTTTTTAAAAATAAGGGTCTAAAATCAAACTTTTGCATATTTATAGGGACAAAAATTTGTTCAACTCTTTTTTTTTTTTTTTTTTACTAGAAAATATGTTTAACCTGTTTCATTTATTTTATGACCACCAGGTATTTCTTCACAAAATCGAGACATTTATACAAAGCTTAAAATTAAACCATTAATAAAAAAATTTAATATGAATATAAAATTAAATAAAAATATATCATTAATAAATAATTGACATCATGTATATAAACATAATAGTGTAAATGAACTATAGAAGTATAAAAAAAACAATCTAGGTGGACCTATCATTTAGATCTGATAATCGACATGGTCATTTAAACCTTACTTTTAGCACCTGGCTCTTGCTGGGTTCCCCTCTGTAGTCCCACGTGCTCATGGGCCCTCCTTTGTAATCCTATCTGCTCATTTACTGCCAACTTTTCCATCATCTGCTCAAGCAGATGACTTACGGCAACAGTTTCTTGTCGAGCAATTGATGCATCCCTTTGAGCTTCTGCAACTTGTTGTTGAGCTCTAGCTATATCCTCACAGGCAATGTTGGATGAAGGAGGAACAATTGGTTCTTGAGTCGATGAAGTCGCCTCAGCATGATCTAGAATTCCCTTAAGACGTCTTATGGTCTTGCCTATAGGGGTATCCTGTTGTGTCCTATGAGAGGAGACTTCACCCACCTCAACCTAAAAAAATATACAAGATTTTTTTTTTTTTTTCATGATACATAATAAGAAATGTTTAACATAAAATTTATATTAAAAATATAACTTCTAGTAGATGAATGATTCAAAACAGGGTTGAACCAAAAAGTTTTATAATTAATTTATTGCGAAAACAATACTATTTGCAATTCTTACATACAATTGAAAATACCAATTCAAGTAAAATTATTCTAACCAAACATCTAAATAACGCATATTTTAAATATAACTAAACCTTAAATGTACAATAAAATTCTAAAATAAAGAAACAAGTATTTATATTATTTTTTATATTTAATATATTATTTGACTATTAAATTTTTATTTTAAAAAACCAAGATAACTGTGCACAGTGCACAAATTTATGTTTAATATTTGATTGTTCCGCACTGATCTTGCTTTCATGCTTAGTAAGGATTTCTTGTTTTTCAAAACTAATATCTCGTGGGAAAAATGAAATCCCAGTCAGTATACCACATCTTTTTCTTTTCTATTCTTTTTTGAAAACGAACATCTTAGTCAATATATATAGTGCATAAAACTGCCACTTTTCCACACACACACACAAAAAAAAAGAGGATAGAAAGAGAAATTAATTTAGTTACTTTTTTGTTTATAAAAAACTTAATTAATTCGACACATTTTCCTAACGTTATCTTATATATTTTATATATTGTATTTACTTCAAATATTAAGAAGGTGCTCATGAACTTAATTGACAATGTCATTCGCAATGGGTGCATTTGATGGCTTAATAAATCTCACCTTTACAAGCAGTGATAAATAAAAAAATTACATTATTGGAACAATACTCATAAATTTTTGTGGAGGCAATATTCATAATATATATTGACTTTTTTATGAGTATTGCCCCAATAACATAAAATTATGGATATTGTCCACATGAATTTTGATATCAATATTGTTTCCATAATTTAAAATTTATGTTATGGAGGTAATACTCATAAAATTTTGAGGCGAATATATTCATAATTTTATGTTATCGAGAAAATTTATAATTATGCATGCATATTATACTAAGAAAAGTTATGTTATGTAAAGCAGTTGACATCCCAACAACATTTACATCCCAAGTTCTATTGATCACATGCATCACGTAGGGACTAGGCCAAAACTCACGAAGCAACAAAACCTTTAACAAGGGAAACCGTATCTATTACGGAAAAAATATCCCTAATTAAAGATGGCAAAACATCACACCAAACAAAAGAATTTCTGCCAAAAACTTATGACTTATATTGATGCTATTTTGATGCTATAAATATTTTTTTAAAGACTAAAGTGACAATTAATAATTAAATTTAGGGACTCATTTGATAGTATAGGTTTGATTTTTCTTAATTTAAGATATTAATGTAACAACGTTTCACACTTTTAGAGACTACAATGGTGATTTATCCTAAAGAATATCATTATTACTCTAATGAAGAAATTGAGTGTAACTCAAATCCACAATCTAAAAAGTCATGAAGATAACCGATTTGATGCAAATTTAGTTTTTAAGGCTTTTTTCTATTGCCCAATTCTTTTTGTTAGGAAATACAAAAGACTAAATCTTAAATAATAATTACAAAAAAAAACAAATTAAATATAAATTAAAAGGTGAATAGAATAGTTTGGACTCTAATTAAACAATTAGGGTTTTAATCACCATCCATCTAATCATAACCATAAAAGGTTAATTTGTGTTCATGACAACTTTTTTTTATTAAAAAAAAAAACTAATTATTTAATTGTGAGCTATTAAAGAAATAATTATAGAAATAACATTTTACCGTTGCAGTTGTGTCTTGGCGCAATTTTAAATAAATCACCACCTTACGCGCTGAATTGGACAGTCTGGGACACTCAGTGCATCGTCCCTCTTTCAAATTTAGTAAACGCGGACGATAGTAATCAGGCCAAAAGTCAACAAGATTTGGTAAGGAATCCAACTTGAAAGTATCCAAATTAAGCAAATTTGGATACAAGCATTGGTATATACTCTGGTGTTGGTACACTGAAAGATCATGCTCCTTTTCATTTCCAAATACATACATCAACTCGCTACATTTTCGAATGCTCATCCTTTGCAAACTAACTAGCCCTCCCAGAAAACACACAGGCAATATATATTTCAACCTTTCACATCCTTCAATATCAATAATACTTAATTTTGGGAGCGCCATAGATGCATGATTTTGTCTGTTAAAAGTCCCTTCTTCGACTTCTTCTATTATGTACTTCAATTTATGGCACTCGGATATTTTTAGAACCTCTAGCAGCACTAGAGTTTTGACAATGGATGGCATGAAGAGAGAAGTTAGGACTGGGCAATTGTATATTCTTAAGACCTTGAGACTGCATAGATTTGAGTACCTTGGAAAGGATATGTTGTACAATTGTGCACAATTTTCTATGATTAGTTCTTGTATATTTTTCAGAGAGCATAGAGAAAACTGGTCATGAAACACTTCTTGAAGGCCATGCATGCCATTTAACCACAAAGTAGCAAGTTTGGACAAAAAAACATCTTTGGTGGTAATAATAGTACTATCAAAGAGGTATTCTATATCTAAAGAATATTCGACGACTAAGGCAATCAACTGATTCATGCCTTGTTGATCCATGGATGGGATAAGATTTTTGTAACCTCCCTTGAGATGCTTCAAATGAAGGTACTCTGCTCTTAAAAATAGATCCATGATTGGTAATGACATAAAACTTTGAGTAGATGCATTCAAACCATTTATGTACAAAGCTCTAGATGGTCTATGCTCTTCCATAATTTCTCTCTTTAGATGGTAGGAATATGGTCTATGATCTAGTACAATAACATATCTCTGCAATCTTGAGAAAGAAACATTATGTGGAATGTCTTCTTTATACGAGAATAAATGAAAATACAATTCCTCTAGTTGCAAACATCCTACAACCTCGTAAGCATTATTTTTCTCAATCCAACAATTGTACAAATCCAAAAGCTTCAATTTCTTCAACTCTACAATTCCATTAGGCAATTTTTCAAGATAAGAACCACGCAAGTCGAGAATCTCGAGTGCTTGTAGACTTTCCAAAATTGAGATGTCACCTAGCTTATAGCCTCTTAAGCACAGAGTATGAAGATTTTTTAATGACTCAGTTGATTGTGGCATTGATAAAATGTACTGTGATGGACTAAATTGAGGCAACTTCCACGTATAGCCACATGTTAAGAATGACAGTATTTTAAGAATTTTCAACCTTTCAAGACACACATTAGATACTTCAAAGCCAGCCTTTGGAGAATGAAGCAAGAGAATTTCAAGTGTTGGACAATTCAATTGATAATCACTAGGAAGTTGACCATTTTTCAGATCCCATAAGGATATTGCTCTCTTATCTTTTATTGTTTCATCCTCTACCAACATTCTTAGATCCAGTGTAGTACTTGCCAACATTGCTTGACCCCTTTCAGATGCCATCCACAAGGCTACATCACGAACCATGTCATGCATTTTCACCCTTTCTTTATTACTAACTTCCGACAACAAACAAGAATCCTTTAGGATGTTAACAGCCATTTCAATCTCCCTCCTTGATTTTTCCATTGTTTCAGAAGTCTTAGTTAGTCCCAATCCCCTTCCAAATCGAAATAAATCTTCCAAATCAATTTCATGGTCCTTTGGAAAGATACAACACAACAAAAGCAACGACTTGCTTAACTGGTCTGTCAAATTATCATAACTTAATTGAAGACACACACGAGGAATTCTTAGGCCTTTTGAAATAAGTTTGGAATCTTGTAGTTTTTCCAATGTTGACTTCCAATCTCCTAAACTTTTCGTCTTTAGTGTGCTTCCCAAAGTCACAATTGAAATTAGCAATCCTTCACATTCATCAACAATTTTTTTTGCCACACTTTTCAAATCATCTGCAGAGTCATCAGTTATGTTTGCATACAATTTGAACAAAATCCAAGATTCCTCGTTAGTTAAAAGACTGAGCTCAATTATACTCTGGCATTGCATAGAAGTGCATATTCCTCTACTTTGAGTTGTTAGGAGTATTACACAACCCTTGTTGTTTTCATTGAAAGGAATACCTACAGCTTCAAAGTTTAGCTTTTCCCATACATCATCCAAGATTAGAAGAGTTGTGCCCCCCCTTAAACTCTCTGATAATTTTTGTGCTCTACTTTCCTCAGAATCTTCCTCTAATATGAAACCCAACTTATCAGCAATTTGTTCTTGGATGCTTATGATATTGGGATTTTGAGATACTGTTGTCATGACAACCTTCTCAAAAAGTTTTAACTTCTCAGCTTTCTTACCCACCTCATTTGCCAAAGTAGTTCTTCCCGAGCCTCCTGTTCCAACTAGTCCAATTATGCTAACACTTTTATCCTTTAATGTTTCCAAAAGCTTGTTGTAAGTTGATTCTGTTGAATTGAAAAGAACAAAATTTTTGGAAGAATACTTCATGTCTGAAAGTTGAATACTCCTAGAAAATGGCTCAAACTTGTTGTTACATTTGAGCAGATCCATTTGTCCTATTTTTCTTGCCATTTCTTTTGCAAGAAAATATCGACATTGCCTTATGAAACTACTCTTTGTCACTTCGAAAAGTCTTCCTTCGAGCATCTGCACTTCTGCTAAAACTTTCTCAACTTCTTGTAGCCATTCTTCAACAGTTGGTTCAATTTTTTCACCCCTAATAGTGGCTTCTCTTACTTGTAATTTCACATTGTCTAGGGTCAATTCCAATTCTCTTTTGGCATTTGGAAGATTCACAGCAAAGTTATTGAAACAACACAAGTATTTTGCATGGTGTAAAATTGGACCCACAATATATTCTACAATCTTTGCTCTGATGGAAAGAAAACTATCCTCCATTTGAAACGACACAGTCCTAATCATAAACGAGTTCATCACTTTTTAGCTAAGATATGTAAACTAGCTAGTAATAATATAATAAAAAGAAATAATAATGTAATAATGTGTCTTATTTACCTTTGAAGTATCTTGTAATTGCAAATAAAGTAAGGATGTTTCTGTTGCGGGTCGGATACCTTTTACGAACTATAAGCAAAAAGAAATATTAGCAATGTGAACAAAGGACAACAATGATATATGGTTTTTGTACAATGCATTGAATAATTATAAAAAAATATAAATTACTTTCTAAATTGATCTACAATTTCACTTAATATGTAAAGAATATGTTGCACAAACATGCTAGGAAATGATTTTGGAAACTATGTTGTACATTTTGGGCTTCTGAAAAAGCTAAATAAGAAATACATGAAAATATGTATATAATAATATATTTTATTATTTCTTTATCCTAATTACTTATCTACATTTTTTAAAAGCAAATAAACATTTTAACCCATATAATGTAATGTACGAGATAATTAAAATTTTTTTTATATACAACCATGCAATTATATAAAGATAGATAATTTTATTTTTCTTATAATGAATCAAATTAATTTAAAATAACATTTAATTTGATTTAAATTTATAGATAATATATTGAGTAAAATGTGTTTTAAACCCGTCAATATTTAGATAAAATTAGATTTATTTCCTACATTTTAATAATCGTAATTTGAGTCCTCAATGACAAATTGATTCCTGATATTATATTTATTTATTTTTTTACCTGAAGAAGTAATTTTAAGATAGTAATTATGAAATGTGATAGATTTGATCTCTAACTCTAATAGTTAAATTTTAGGATGTATATAACATGCTCATAATAACAAAATTAATATAATTTGAAAATAAAAATAATTGTTATAATTTAAAATTAAGTATAATTTAACAAAGTATTAGTTTTGGATGATATTGAGGACAAGTCACAAGTTGGCAAAATCACTTAGATTGAAAGGAAAGCATTACAAAATAAAAAAATAATTAAATACCCCATCAATGAAAATAAGAAAATGAAAGGAGATATAAGAAAGTTGTTGAAGTAGAACTCCTTCTGAAGCTTAAGTTTTAAGGACAACAAATTTTCAAAAGGCAAGTTCTAAGTTATATAGTCTTAACTACTAACGGTTTTTGCTTTGAGAATGTGTTTATAAGATACGACTTGATTAAGAAGCATGCATGAGGAAAGTTGTGAAGCATCATCTTGAAGTATGCTAGTCTTCCAGACATTTTATTTGCCACATCAAAAGTAGAACTAAAAATTAGAGCTGACCAGAAGCATGAAAGACAATCATGTTTTCTGATATCAAAGTGAGCGCAACAAAACATCAAAAGTCATGTATGATTAAAAGCATTATCAAAAGGTATCTTTACTCATGGGGTAGATGTTTAGAAGCTACACATGATTTGAGTACCATCCAAGGATGTAAAATTGAACAAAGAATGGGAGACACATGTATGCATGATTCAGACGTACACACCAAAAACAACAAAATCTATAGAAGTTATGCAAAGTGTTCAGAAGCACCTAGTTCAACAAACTCTGAAGAAGACCTGCAAGTATTCAAAACCACAAAACTTGTAGAAATCATCAAGTCCTTATCAGAACCAAGCAACCAAAAGTAAAGAAGATTGATACACAAATATTGCAGTTATTAGAAGTAGCACAAGAAAACATCCTCTAGAAGAATAATCTCTTCAAAAGATAAACCATGACAATAACCAGAAGATGTCATGGGTTAATCACTAAGACAAACAACAAAACACCAACAACTACAATTCAAAATCTGAATTGTTCTAACTGTATGAAAGGGATAACTTATGACATTTTGAATTTGTTTGGAACTCCCTCCACCATCCATAAACAGCTCAGGTCTATTAGGCATTATTATAGACAAAGAATAGCATCAAGCCCAATTTCATAAGAAGAAAACCAACATTCTCCCAAAATACAAGACTTGTCTAGGCCTTTTGACAAATTATTAATAACATGGCAAATACACAAATACAACTTCGTACCATCATTAATATGCATGATATGTGATCATTATTGATTTTATGGAGGAAATATAATATTTACTATCCAACAGTTTAATATATTATCACTTTTCAATACTCACTACTAGAAAGTGCCGATTTCACTACGCCCAATCGAAGTCGGTTCTAGCTAACCGTAGTGGATAACCTCGTAAGATCAATAACTTTGGGAAATGACTTCTATATTATTGATGTGGATGTAAAATATATATGAAGTTAAACAAAATATATAGACTAAATTGAAGATTTGAATTGCGATGCATACCTAAAGATATGTGGAGAGTTATAATGTCAAGAACAATAATTAAGAAACAACCTTATTGCGAATCACACAATATTAATTGAATGATGTAGGGTTGCAATTTTAAATGAAAATGATTGACATGAGATGGGAAAGATCTCCTGGACATAAATGAGTGCGGAAGTATGTTAAATGAAAGAATAAAGCTTAAAGTAAAAGGAAATTCTTCTTTATTTCCCAAGCAATGTACATATTTAATAGATAGATGCAACATGCAAGTTATTCTTTAATTTTTTGGGGGGTTCATGGAAGTTATTCTGAAACGTGTCCTACGAACGCCCAATGCAGAGGGCGATTGACGCGTGAGAAGGGGCTAACAAGTGTGTATCTGCATTTATACAAAATTTACGCACATCGAGTTGAAAGCTAGACATTGAATTAACGTAGTTTTTTTTAGATATTAAAATGTTGTATTGGATGGGATTACAAAATGCTCTGCAGTTGCTTCTTCTTCTTCTTTTAATTGAAGTCAAAGGAAATCAAATAGGCTTGAGAACCGATTAACCTGGGCTTGGGCTCTAGACAAGGAGAAATTATTAAGTAATATGAGAATATTCCATATTTATGATCCCCGTCAATTATATTTTTTGGTACATATGGTCTTTTTTACATGTTCCCCATCAATTATAACGTAACATATACTCAAATCTTTTAATATACAAAAAATTAATAACATTTAACCACGTGTCATCTGATATTTAATATATATAGATCATACCACGCCGATGTTATTTTTCTCTGAAATACCGGTGAATTCAAGACATATCAAGAAACAAAAGTAAAGATTCGTCTTGATGTTTGCTTCTCAGTTGATGCCAATGGTAGAAGTGATGGTTTAGATCTCATGTGGAAGCACCATTTTGATTGTCCTCTTTTGAATTATTCATTCAATTTTATAAATGTTTAAGTTTCTCAGTCCCATAAACCAATTTGGAGGCTCACCGGGTTTTATGGCCATCCAGAAAGAGACAAAAGTTGTGACTCTTGGGACCTTTTACATGAGTTATCTAATGACTCATCCATCCCTTGGTGCATTTTCAAGGATTTTAATGATTTACTGTTCAATGATAAAAAAAATTGTACCTGTGGCTCCTAAATGATTTTAGTGCTATTTGTAACACCTTTAAATATAAGCTTTCAAATAATCTGTTAATTTACTTTAAACAAAAAGATATACTCAGTTCTTATTAATGTTAACTCAAATGTTAGAAAAAGTAGCAATTTTTTTGTCAAAAATATAAACTTTCTAAGTCAAATTCAACGGACATCATTTGATCTTTAAATCACGCAAGTTAAAATGTAGTAAACGTTTAACACGTTAATACTTGAGACGATGAGTAAATATGAATGGAAATAAATCATACACGGTTAAGGAAGAAATAAATGAAGATAAACAGGTGAACTTCCATTGTCACTGAATATAATAATAGCAATAAGTATTATATGCCAAAAGAGTTAACAAAAAAGTACGTCTTAAATGGACCAAGGAGTAGCATCTACAAACCAAAATAATAATGTCAATAGTAATGTCTGATAATTACAAAAGGTTTAAACCTTGGTCTACCCATCCCCAAAATATATATAAGGGCAAAACCTAAAAACTCAAAGTAATCATCTATACTCATGCCCCAAAGTCAGCCATATCTACAAAAAGAATCAGTCAAAGCCAAATGGAGAAACGCCTCCTAGTAGGACTCTTTAGAAGAATCCTATGAGGAATCCTCCTCCATGATCTCTGACTCTATAGCGGGGTCCTCCTCGTCCTCGTACGACATATGCTCTTCCAGGTTCTCTCCCTCATCCTACGACACAAGATCCACCATATTTATCATGGGTGGTACCTAAGTATTTGCCAACACCAAACGAGGAGAAGTTCGAGAAGGAGAAGTGGCATTAGAATACTTTGATGAGGAGTAGGAATTAGCAAAAGACATCGCAACATTAGTAGACAACGAAAGCAACTCGGATGGAATGACCACCTCAAGCACGAGCGTCGCAAAGCAATAGTAGGACGACCTAGGCTGGGTCAATGAAAAGCAGAAGTCGATAATATGAATCCTATCTCCTGGTACATCTGGCATACAACGGCAACATAGGAACCAAGAGAAGTGATCCATATGGACATGTCATCGTGTTCCCACTTTGTCTAGATAGCATCAATGTAGACCGGGGGAGGCGGCGTTGGGCTTGTCATCTGGTCTTGAAAATGGTAATAAGGGAGTGAGTACTTGATCTCTTTTGGAACCAGAAACACGAACGTTAAGTCCCACACATAACCTAACAACCACCACATGTGGTCAACTAGCAAGCAACACTCACGACATCCTATTCCGCATTCTACTCTCATATTGTTCTTACCTCAGGCCCAACATTACCACTAAGCCTCCTAGGCCTTCATGGTCTTACGCAACATATGGATGACAATTGGGAGGACACATCACATGCCAGTATAGGACATGGCGCTCTCACCACTCAACATGTGTGGTCTATGAGTCCCCTGCACTAATCGGGAATAAGACCCTTAGTCAGTTATCACTACTCAACATTTTCCCTAGGTTCCTTTGAACTGTTTAGACTGTCCCCATGTGCCTATTGAGTGTCATCCATCCTTACTTAATGAATCCTCACTCATTCTTCATGATGAGCAATATGAACAACGGTTGCATTGGTACTTTTGACTAGATATTAGAGGGTGTATTCCCATTGATTTAAGGATCATGCCCCACTCTTGATAGAATATTCACTCTAATTCTAACACAATTACACTACCTCATTTTTTTCCTTGTAATGTGTGTCGATCCTCATGTAGTTCCTGATTGCAAGTACCTCCATCACGCACACACACAAACATAATGGGAGAGGAAGAAAATTAATCTTCTTCCCTCTCTATGGTCATCATCAAAATGACCCCTTAAGTGGCATTACCACTTGCACATCCATCACTATTAAACTAATAATTATTCCATCATAAGACATCCAAGTAAAATTTTCTGAAGGTCAGACACCCTCGGATCCAATCCAAAAGCGCAACAATTCAAGACCAATATCATAATAATCCATATCATGCAACATGGCTTGCCAAGTGGTCACACTCAGTTGGTCTTACACATTTAATCATAGAAATTCCACATAATAATAATCAATCAAAGTAAACAATTAAGTCCATAAGCTATATCATAATTTTCATACAATTCTATACATACAGACACTTTCTTATTTGGAATTGCGCCTAATCATCCGCTTTTAAAAACAACATTCCAATTGATGTAGAAATCCAATTGAGGCAAACCATATATGATTCTCAAGGTTTTTAGATGTAAGGATTCATTTTTGGACTCAAAACCATCCAATTCCACTCCTATTTGGTCATATTTCGAAAATGCCATGCATTGGGTCTCTAAAGTTCACAACTTTTGTTTCCTAAATCCTAAGAGTTGTAGAAATCCATTTCATGCAAATTTTATATCAAAACCTATGTTTTTAAATATGAGAAACTCAATTCCACGGTTAAAATCTACAATAAACAAGCCCATATGTACACTTTCAAGACAGTGCAGGATTTACCAAAAGAGCACAAAACTTGAAATTATGGTTGTAAAGAATATGAATATCTCACACTTAACCAAGAGGGGGGTGAATTGGTTAAACCTTGGTAAATTAAAAATTTCTTTAATCAAAATAAGAGTTCCTAGTATCTTTATCACTTTTCAAAACCAAGAAACCTTATTCAATCAAGTAGCTCAGCCCCAAGGAATTCAATGGATCAAAACTGACTTTGTTGGTCAAGCTATTTAATCAAGAGCACAATGAATATAATGAGTTTAGGGATAGAGAAGCAAGACACAATCAGATTTATTCTGGTTCACTTCAACACTAGAAGCTACATCCAGTTTTCTTCCAACCAACACTAGGTTAGAGTTCCACTATTATAATTTTCGGTCCTTACAATCAATTACAATGTCTCCCTTTATCAACCCTAGATAAAGTACAAAAATCTAAAACACTATTAGATTCTAAGAGACAAGAACCTGAGAACACTACTCAGTTCTTCCACCTAGAGAACCCCTTCTCTAGTTTCAAGCAAGAACTCAATTATAATAGCCAAATTACAAAGAAAATCCAAAACGAAAATTACAATCAGATTAAGGAGAAAAACAACCTGATGATCCAATGTATGCAATGCAAAATGAAGTTACCAGATCAGGTTGAATGATTACAAATCAATAAGCACAGCTTTCCTTAATCTTGAAATGGTTTCAAGCTCCAAGAATGACTCAAACACACATGATCAAAGCACAAAGGAGCAAGACTCAATTAAACCCTTAGAAATCACATTAGAATGCTCACAAGACTGTTAAAGCTCAGAAAATACGTATGGGTAATGTTCCACAAAGTTGTTAAAGCAGCTGAGCATCAATCCTATTTATAACAGTTTTTTGTAACTAATTATAATCAATTAAATGTGCCCAATAATCGATTATTTTGCACATGTAATCGATTAAATAAACCAGTTAATTGATTAAAGTGTTCAACATAGTTTCTGGGCATAAGCAACGAGCAAAATAATCGATTATTTCATCCTGTAATCGATTAAGACAGGAGACTCAGAATGACAAAATACACAGTGTAATTGATTACAAGAATGTGGTAATCGATTAAAGCAGGAGTCTCTAAAAACTGGATGAATTATGTAATCGATTACATCATGTGGTAATCGATTAAACCAGGAAAACTTGTAAGCACTAACATACAATGTAATCGATTACGAGAAACAGTAATCGATTAAAGCAGGAAAATGGCTTTTTCAAATAAGCATGTGTAATCGATTATAATATTGTGGTAATCGATTATCCCAGCACAACTTAAAATCATATATAACCATGTAATTGATTACTACCCAATAATAATCGATTAAAGTGTTCAACAAGGCAATTCATATGAAAACAAAGGTTAAATAATTGATTATTCCGATAGGTAATCGATTACATTGTTCTTGAAAGCTTTTTCAGAATAGACAAAGAACAAAATAATCGATTAAACACTTAAGGTAATCGATTACATCAGTGTAAAATGCATTTTTCCAAAAACCTGTGAATCAATTTAAAAACTAAGTCAAATTACCAAAGCCTTGTGATTTTTATGAGACCAATTAAGTTAATTATGGATTAATATAAATGCAATGCACTTGGATCACCAGAATTGCTTTTCTCTTACACATTTCACACTAATTAATCTTTAAGGCATCCATTACATGTTGAAAGCTCAAAACCAATGCTTGAATCAAAGTTCCTTTGCATTCTTTAAGTAGCTCCCCCTAAATTCAACAATCTCCCCCTTTTTGGCTTTGAACATGCCAAATCTTTAATTGATTACCAGTTGAACTTGAAGTTAATTGAGGAACCAAATTGGAAAAGCTTGAGCATTACAAACCTGAAAAATTTCCAATTCCTTTGCCAAGAACAAGTGTTAAAAGCATATGTGATTCATTCAGCATTCATTTACAAGATTTATGGATTCAATAAGTTCATTTTAAGCACTCAGCTCCCCCTAAATTTCACAATTTATTCAAATCGAATTTTGGGCAAAATTTTAAGCAAAAAACAGGGTAGAGCAGAGTCTATGGCAGAGCATGTCCAAAATCAATTATTTCTCTCCCTATTTGGCTTGTTAAAGACAAAAATGTATAATGCACAGCGGATAAGTAAAGAAGAAACATAATGGATACTTTATATATACGTGGGGAACCAATACAAAGCTTAAAATAAAAACAAGGAAAGACATAAAAAATAGAGCATAAAAAATTAAACACTACAAGGCCTTTTAGAAAGAACCAGAATCATCAGACTTTAAAGTGACCTCTATGAGATCTAGCCTATTTTTTATTTCATCTAAGGAGACACTAGTCTCAGCACTAAAGTCATAATGCATTTGAAGAAGCCCATCCATCTTCTGCAGCATCAATGATTCAAATTGAGTGTACATGGGCTGATTGGGGTCCCTTTCTTCATCCTCGGAAGCTTCCTCTTGAACACCAGCAACAGCAAGATGTTGAGGCACTGGTTGTTGACCTGCCATCACCCATCCTTGTGGTGTCTTCATCATGCCAAGCTTTGTGAGGTGCTTGTCTTGGATGAGGCCGTTATTGGAGTTGGTGTGGTCCACTACCTCATTGGACACATCAATATTGAAGTGATCTATGAACCTAGACACCAGAACAACATAAGGAAAGGGGTAGTTAACTAGCCTCTTAGATTTTAACATAATTTCCTCAAATATAAGAACCCAATTCATGGGTATAGAGTGCTTCAGACCATACACAAGTTGTAGTCCTCATCAGTGGCTTGGGCATGATTGGTTGCCCTAGGTGTTAAGACATAGGTTATTATGTAATGAAGCAACCTATCTTCAGGAGTCATTGGGCCAGTACCCAGCCTATTCCTAATTTGTATGTGGGGATCATGGAGCATGTCCTTGTAGGTATCAAGTTTGTTGTAACCCTCAGGATTCTCATCAAATTTTCTTTCACCTTCACATATAACCCCAGCTACTGTTTCCCAGACTTCATGGGTAATCTCCATAGTGACACCCTTAACTTGAGATTTCATGGTCCCATTCATGGAACCCTTGGCACAGGTATAGAATACCTTTACCAGTTCAGGGTAGTATGTACCCTTCATCTTTAGAAATTGCCTAAGACCTTAGGTTTCTAAATAAGCAGGAAATTGAAATCCTTCCCTTATGAACCAATTTAAGTCAAGGTATTTGGGTGAGCAGACTTGCTTGGTAGCATTAATTTGAAGGTAAGTCATTTTATCAGACTCATTTGTGAGCCAAAGATCAAGTCTATTAGGTGGAGAGGGATTGGAAAAGGATTCACCCACCTTTCTTTTGTTTGTCCTAACTCTCTTAGGGGTAGACATTTTAGGCGACGATTCTAGACACACAGACACACAGAAAACTCAGAAAGTAGTAAGAAAGAGAAGAGATTAAGGTGCAAGATGTAACATCCCAAAATTTTTAAACTAAAGTTAAATATTAAAGCAAGTATTAGGCAAATTGATACTCTACATTTGAAGGATTAGGATAAAATATCAATAAGAGATATTACGGAAATGTTTGAAGAAAAAGGACCATATTGCCCTTTCCGTAAATCAGAAATGACAAAAATGCCCTTGAGGAGAAAAAGACGAAAAC
>PYAF01005219.1:346319-371037 GCA_007407185.1 Glycine tomentella | reverse complement strand
TAGTTCTAGAAGGACCAAACAAATCAATGTGTAGTAATTCAAGTGGTCTAGAGGTGGAAACAATATTTTTGCTTTGAAAAGAGATTTTAGTTTGTTTCCCCTTTTGACATGCATCACAAAGTTTGTCCTTTTCAAATTTGAGTTTTGGCAAACCAATCACTAAGTCCTTTTTAATAAGCTTGTTCATATGGTGCATGTTAATGTGACTAGCTCTCCTATGCCACAACTAAGATTCATCTAACTTACTCATTAAGCATGAAGTTTTGTGAGAGAATGCATGGTCAATAAAAAGTAGATAGATATTACATTTTCTTTTGCCTATATGAACTACTTCACCATTTTGGCCATTACATATTATACAACAATTCTCATTGAATGAGATCTTAAAACCTTTGTCACATAGTTGGCTTATGCTTAGAAGATTGTGCTTCAAACCATCCACATAGAGAACATTGCTAATCTTGGTATTGAAGCTATCTTCAATGTTGCCTTCACCAATGATTTTACCTTTGTTGTTATCTCCATAAGTGACAAAGCCTCCATCTTTAGGAACAAAATTTGTGAGCAAAGACTTGTCACCCGTCATATGTCTAGAGCATCCACTATCAAGATACCACAAAGAAGTTCTTGCTCTTAGACATACCTGAAAAATCAAATTAATTCATAAAAGAAGGTACCCAATTGAGGTTGGGTCCATAGGGGTTAATGACTTTCTTTCTCTTTTCCACCCAAATGCACTCTCCATTTGGCACATAGAATCTTCTGCAAAACATTTATAGGATGTTGTCCTCTCTCCATACAATAGTTGCAAATAACAGCTCTTGGAGATTTTCTAAAGAAAGCATTTTGATAGATCCTAGAGTTCCTTTTATTTTTCTGTTTTGGGGGGGTACAAATGTTGTCTTTCGGACAGATTTTGAGTTTGGTTTATACCCCAATCCAAAAGTATCTCCAGCATATTTTTGTACACTAAGCATTTCATTTAAATCACATTTTCCTTTGTACAATTTTTGCAAGAGATTAATCAAATTGTTATTCTTTGAAAGGAACTGCATATATTTCTCTTCTTGATTGATTTTATACTCATCAAAGACCTTTTGCAACATATCATATTTGTCAACATTTGTAGAAGAAGAAGCACATACACAACCATTTGATTTGTAGCTTGAAACAAGTTTTTCATTTTTTCCTTCAAGTTACAAATCTCAGCTTGTAGTTCAATAATCTTAATAAGATGATCTTCAATATTCTTTCTAAGCTTATTGTTAGATTTTGAAAGCTTTTATGCCTCCTTGTGCATTTCTTGAAAAGCAAGAATAGCTTGATCAAGTTCAGAATTTACCTCATCCTCTTCACTCAAGAGATCATCATCATCTTCATTGACAATGGATGTAAGACACATGTTTGCTTCCTCTGTTTCAGTGGAGGATTCTGAACTTGTTGAGTCATTGTCTTCCCAAGCTATATAAGCTCTTCTAGACTTCCTTCTTTCTTCCCTTTGTTGTCCCCTTGTTGCTTCTTTAAGTAGATTGAGCATTCAGACTTGATGTGACCAGGTTTCCCACATTCAAAGCATGTAAAATTGTTGTCAATCTTGTTGTTGTTGTTGTTGTTGTTGTGGCTTTTGATGTTCCTTGAGAATCTTTTGCCTTTATTCTTCTTCAAAAACTTGCTGAACTTTTTGACTATTAAGTTCATGTTTTCCTCATCTTCCTCTTTCTTCACTTTAGATGTTGCAGCTTTTAGAGCAATTCCTTTGCCTTTCTTATCTGCATCTTCAACACAAAGTACATAAATCTAAAACACTATTAGATTCTGAGAGACAAGAACCTGAGAACACTACTCAGTTCTTCCACCTAAAGAACCCCTTCTTTAGTTTCAAGCAAGAACCCAATTACAATAGCCAAACTATAAAGAAAATCCAAAACGAAAATTACAATCAGATTAAGGAGAGAGACAACCTGATGATCCAATGTATGCAATGCAAAATGAAGTTACCACATCAGGTTGAATGATTACAAATCAATAAGCACAACTTTCCTTAATCTTGAAATGGTTTCAAGCTCCAAGAATGACTCAAACACACATTATCAAAGCATAATGGAGCAAGACACAATTAAACCCTTAGAAATCACTTTAGAATGCTCACAAGACTGTTAAAGCTCAAAAAATACGTATGGGTAATGTTCCACAAAGTTGTTAAAGCAGCTGAGCATCAATCCTATTTATAACAGTTTTTTGTAACTAACTGTAATCGATTGAACGCGCCCAATAATTAATTATTTTGCACATGTTATTGATTAAATAAACCAGGTAATCGATTAAAGTGTTCAACATAGTTTCTGGGCATAAGCAACGAGCAAAATAATCGATTATTCCATCCTATAATCGATTAAGATAGGAGACTCAGAATGACAAAATACACAGTGTAATCAATTACAAGAATGTGGTAATCGATTAAAGCAGGAGTCTCTAAAAACTGGATGAATTATGTAATCGATTACGTCATGTGGTAATCGATTAAACCAGGAAAACTTGTAAGCACTAACATACCATGTAATCGATTACGAGAAATGGTAATCGATTAAAGCAAGGAAATGGATTTTTCAAATAAGCCTGTGTAATTGATTACAATATTGTGGTAATCGATTATCCTAGCACAACTTAAAATCATATATAACCACGTAATCGATTACTACCCAATAATAATCGATTAAAGTGTTCAACAAGGCAATTCACATGAAAACAAAGGTTAAATAATTGATTATTCCGATAGGTAATCGATTACATTGTTCTTGAAAGCTTTTTCAGAATAGACAAAGAACAAAATAATCTATTAAACACTTAAGGTAATCGATTACATCAGTGCAAAATGCATTTTTCCAAAAACCTTTGAATCAGTTTAAAAACTTAGTCAAATTACCAAAGCCTTATGATTTTTATGTGACCAATTAAGTTAATTATGGATTAATATGAATGCAATGCACTTGGATCACCAGAATTGATTTTCTCTTACACATTTCGCACTAATTAATCTTCAAGGCATCCATTACATGTTGAAATCTCAAAACCAATGCTTGAATCAAAGTTCCTTTGCATTCTTTTAGTAGCTCCCCTGAATCCAACAATGGTTCTATGGGCTATACTAACTCAAATAGGTTGTATTTTATATCTAAACCTAGGTTCTTGGACCTAATAAGTTCAATTTTGAGGTCCATATCAAAATATTCCAACTCAAAATTAAAATCTACGAAAACAGAGCATGAAAATCATATATATTTGCCCTAACTTGAAAATTAATTTCCCAAGGCTACACAAATCCAAATGAGACATATCATACATGCTTTTCCAGGTTTTTGGGGTCAAGGAACTCAAATTTGAATTCAGAATTCACAAATTCAATTTGCAGAATTCACGGTACCACAATTATAGAGTTACAGGATTTGTGTTAAACATACAAAATCATCAAATGAATGAAGTTCTAGTGCCTAACAACATAGTATGGGTCCTAAGAAATGAAATATTGCTCCCTTACCTCTTTGCTGACTCAATGAAGCAAAGAATAGGGTGTGGGTTTAGCTAGAAACTTGAATCATTCCTAGTCATGAAAATGGAGAATGAAAGAGAAAGATATGAGCATTCAAGCTTCAAGAGAAGACGAACACGATCATGAGAAAAGGAAGAGGTTGAGAAAACTCATCTAGACCTCCAAGAACTTAATCCCTCAACAATAGAGGAAGAGAAGAAGAAAAAACAAAGCACTCCCTCTCTCTCTCTCTCTCCTTTGATAGCCAACACACAACAAGAGGGGGGTTGCTTCTCTATTATAGAGGGAAGGATTAGATTAATTAAGGGGCCCCACATGTGGATCCCCATAGATTTTTCCCTCTTTTTTTTTTCTTATTCAAACTAACTACACTTTAGGACATAAGCTTCAATTAGTTCCTAATTAATTCAATCTTCTAAACTAATTATATGTTAATAAGTTCATTTATTAGTCTCTTCTATTAATCTTGACTAAAAATGATTAAAGAGAACAGGAAATTAATTCTCCTTTTCCTTATTCATTTTAACTAATAGTTTCTCACATCTAGACACATACATGTTTTAAACTTTCATTAATCTATCTAAATCTCTCGGTTTGGCCAAAAAATCTTTAATTACTAAATGACCATTAATGAAGAATACCCTTACTTTGACTTTCTAAACTATAGTTGACTAATGGTTTTATTGCGGGTTCTTTGTATCTAAACCACTGCTTCTTAGACTCAGGACTTAAATCTAGGTCACCTGATTGTCTAAATATGTATGATTACACTAAGAATAATACTACTACACTGCATATCAATAAACACAACCAATTTCTCTATAAGACTTTCTAACGTGAGAAAATTGGGATGTTACACTTTTTCTTATAGCAACCTTCATGATCTCCTAATGGAAGGTTACCGAGATACATGGATGAGAAGATGTGGCAAATGATGCTATAGAAGAAAAGCTTGATGAAGCCTTAACAACCATTGAGTGGAATGAGTTACGCCCTAACTTCAAATTATATTGCTGGGAAGGGGGAGCTATAGAGGCCATGACCCATCAAAAGTTTTTACACTTTTATAATATTATATATTGTATAAAAAATTATTTTTTGGTTCCTTCTTCTTAATTCTCTAAGTTATGTTTAATAATTTTTTTATTAATATAGTTTATCTAAGAGAGAATTTTTTTGTTTTATTTTCTTCTATTCGGCAATTATATTTAGTTTCTCATACACTCTTCTAGTTTCCCCAAGATTGCAAGCTTTTCTCGTTAATTGTTGTTGCTACTTTGTACTATGAGTTTCTTTTATTATGCTTCTAACATTTTTCATCTTGCTTTTTTTATCTCACATGATTTTTTTTAATTGTGTAAACATTTAGTTTATAATTATTATTGGTTTTGCAATTGCATCGCAAATGTAGTTTTTTTTTCTTGCATCTTATTTGTTCTTTATTTTTAATGTGTATAAAAGATTTTTGCATTGCATTCCATTATTGTGAACATTCTTTTTAATTTTTTAATTTTTTTGCATTCTTACTTATTAACTTTGTTTAATATTAATTAGACTATATATTGTGGTAGTGATATGATTAGGCATCACACTCAAAACGTCACATGTGTTTAAGCTTTTTGTAAATACTTATTTTGTTCTTATTTATAAGATTCATTGATCTAATTAATTAAGATTAAAAAATTGATTAATTTACACTACTAAAAAAATAGCTTTTAACATCGCTACGTTAACATCGGTTTTATGAAAAATCGATGTTAACGAAAACGCGGTGGCAAGTTCGTAATTAAAAGGAGCAATTTAACATCGATTTTCATAAAAACACTTAAAAATCAATGTTAACTAGTCAATATTAACATCGGTTTTCAAGTTTTTTAAGAAAATCGATGTTAAGTTGGACAATTTAACATCGATTTTCATGTTTTTTAAGAAACCGATGTTAAGTTGGAGTAGTTAACATCAGTTTTTAGGGTTTTTAATAAAAATGATGTTAAGATGTGCTAGTTAACATCGATTTTTGTATGCAAACCGATGTTGTTATTGTTATTATAACACATCTGGCCCCCAAATCAAATACCACCACTGTCGCGCGCTTCTCTTTTCCTTCATCCCTAACCTCAACTCTCATACTCACTGGTGATTTTGCATCCCTAACCTTAGCTTTTACGCTCGCGACCTCAGAGTTGAAGCAAACGACGCTCTCGCTACCTCATCCCTAACCTCGCTCTCGCACGTACGGTCTCGGTCGCAGTTGAAGCAAACGACAACTCTCCATCCCAGGTTGGTATCTTCTAACATCACGAACTCCCAATGCTATTGTTAATTTCTTCCATTCTCTTTTATTTTCATGCTTGTGAATTCAAATTCATGAATTTCATTACTGGTTTGTAGTCTGTGGTCTTGATATGAATGCCCTGTTTAAGTATTTGGTTTTGTAGTTTTATTTGAGTTTCACTGGGTTTTAGATTTTGATATGAATGCACTGTTGTTACTGTGAATGTAGCAAAGAGTCAGTACATTTGTGACTTGATTTGAATAGGTTATGGTAGCAATTGCTGCAGCAGTCATTGGAATAGTGTAAGTCCAACATGAAAGTGTTAATCTGCAGAATAAAATTCAATATTTGTAAGAAAATGAAACATAATGGAATAATAGCCAATGTTATAGATAAAGGAGTGTAAGTTACTTGAATCAAACTATACTATGTTATGCACATTTAAAGTACTAATGTGATAAAAGCTTACCAGTGAGATATATAGGAACATGGCAGTTAGCATAGAAAATCCTTGATTCATAATGAAATGAACCCCGAATCTTAGCCCATGCCATAGCAGCAACACTAGGCTCAAACATGAGGCAAGAATGATTAATAATTAATAAAAGACCGAAGCTGGTAAATTGTTTAGTTTCTTCTGCTGCTACAGAAACGTTTACAAGTTACAAGGGAGCTCTAGGAAAATAACACAATAATGTTATTATTCTAGCTACATATACTATACTATATATTATTATTATTATTATTATTATTATTATTATTATTATTATTATTATTATTATATAGATAGAATAGAGATCTCATAATTGATAAAGTAGGTTTCTAAATGGTAATTTGGCAATTGATGGTATTTGTAGTTGTTCTTGACAGATTGAACCTTAGTACCCTCTTCTTGTGCACCATCATATGACTTTTCAACATTCTGATTTCCTACCTCTTACTTAGTTTCCCTGGCCTTTTCCTCTGCAACTCTTTGGAACTCTTCATCTGTGGAAGGTGCCCTTTCGTCCATCAAACGGCTACGGTTTCCAGTTCCATTACTCGCTTGCCCATAATTCTGATACATTCAATAACCCAAAAAATAATACATTACTTTCTGGTCACTGTAACATTTGTCAACACATAATAGAATCAATAGATTTTCATTTTTAGCAAACCCCCTCTGAGTGTATGTTTGGATTTAATTTTATTAGAGAGTTCAAATATGCTTTTACACTTAAATTAACACACTTTCCCCTTTTCATTTTATGTATTGGAATTCACAAAAATACTTTTCCAACTTTAATCTAAACATAGCCTTTTCTGGGTTCTAATCCATTCTCAAGTCTGGATATTTCCACTTTCAAGAACTGGATTATGCAGAAAAATGAAAACCTTCCATTAAAGACACGGATTCTTCTTGTCAAGCACATCCAAAAGTTAATTACAACTTATTTCCAGCAAAAGGCAAAATGAATATGAAAATGATTAAAATTCCACTTTTTATTTCCAGCCATGGTTCTTCTCTTTCTCTTTCTCTCTCTATCTGCAGGAAATGTTTGTTTGATGGATAGACACTAGTTAATATAATTTGGGTTGAGACTGTTAAAGCAAAGGACTGTGGTGGTGTCTCATCTCATGTGTGTTTAAATAAAAACAAACAAGGACAACATTGCACCTGAACTCAATCCAGATATCCATGCATTGCCCTTTGTTAATTAATGATGTAATGCTAATCCAATGATTAACTTATTTCAACATAAGACTCAAACTTAACTAGTTGGATTAGCATAAATTGCATTGAAAGTTATCTAGGATGAGGATTATTTGCTATACAAGATGAACATGAGTACACTTAAATTTGTAGATGGTAATCGATCACATACCTTAGGAGTTTGTAACTGTGGACCCTCCAATGTTTTGAAGAACAAATCAATAGGTAAAGGCTGATTAGAGTTGCATAAATTGTTATCATCTTTTGCAGTTTTTGTATGTACCCTTCCACTCATAACTGATAAGTGTCCCCCTAGTTAATTGGACCATGTTTTGGAAAGATCAATCCTCTTATCATTGAAGCTTATGACGCTTTCTTGTTGGCTCTGAGTGCACACTGCCATTTGGCATTGATTGTGATGGTAATGGTGGCTTGGAGTCTGTAGTAGTTGATTGAGAAGAGAAATCAGTTTTGCTAAGCCTTGATAACTCAAAACCAGTTTTTAGACATGTGAGAATAATACAGGAAATAAGGTAAAGACTTGAGTAGTTCTTTGCAATTCACAGTCACCAAACTTATAATTAGAAGCAAAGGCATCATTTCATTTAGTGGACCTTGGGATGCTATGACAATGAAAGGAGGGAGGATGAAAATTAGATTGAAATTAGATTAAAAAAGATTTAAATGGTGAGTGGAGTTTGAATATTTGAGAGAGGCAATCATGGCATGCTGTTGATATTTACTCTAGGCAGAATGGGTGATAGAATACATGTCCAAAATACTTGGAAGTCATTGCCTAGTGCAATAATAACCCAAGTCTTACTTGTTAACAGGAGCTATGTTGAGCCAATAATAGGATTAATACTTATAATACTAGCATATATTTTATTTATTTTGTGCTTTCTTTTAGTTAGTTTGTTCAATAGGAAGATTGGTCTTGCTGTTGGCAGGTTTTTTATATGATTTTTTTATTATCAGCCAAACTAAAAACTTGATTGATGGGGTACAAGGGGTACCCTACCAAAAACATCTGGCTAAAAATATATTCAACTTCAAGCATAAATCCCTAAGGATACTTGTCTTCAAACTACATATAAAAAAATAAACCCAGCCCAATTTGCAAAAACAAGTTTCCCCAGCAAAACATATCTACTGTAACCTGGCTAATCAGCCTTTAACATCAATGTATACCTGGTTTGAATGTATTCCGCCAATCAATCCCTTCACTTTGCAACAGTGTTGTTTTAATATCTATGTAGTGTCCGAAAATCATTGACCTTAGCTTAACCAATTCCCTTTTGTGGTGCTTGTAAGGGACTTTCAAATTGAGCGGATGATGAATCTGATTGTTATATTTTATTCCTTGGCTTATGACTTATGAGTGTTAAATGCAATTCTTTAGTTGTTGTATTCAATTTAGTTTGAAGGCATGTGTAAAATTTTTTTGAATGAGGAATTCAATGAGATCTGTAGACTAGCATGAATCATTTGAATGTAGTTGTCATTTTCTTGAATGTGTAAATTTTTTAGGTTGTTTTCCATGTTATCCTTATTACTAATATGACACCACATGAATCATTTGAATTCAATTGTCATTTGCCTCTTTGCATCGTCATCACCAGATTCATTGTTGGAGATTGCAACCCCAATTACACCACCACCACCAGTAGAACCCAAGCCACCGCCAGCCTCTGCTCCTTCACCAAATGTAAGCCTTGTGTTAAACTTTAATGTAAATCAATTGCACATAGAATGCAAGTGATAGTCATTGATTGTGACTTATTCATTATGAGAATGTTAGAGAGTATAGGAGAACGTAAGAGGAGAGCGATCCCATTTCCCGTTTGCCTCATCATCACGACGTTGATTGTTGGACATTTCACACAGATCATCATCACAGGTGTGAATGTGTTTCATATTGTCGCCTACAATTTGTCTTATGACTATTTTTAAAATATTTTGTATGTCAAGTATGCATGTTGCTTTTTCTATACAGTTAATGTTCATTACAATTAAACCTTAGTTTCCCGTTTGAGATTCATTACAGTGATTCTTCCGGATAGTTTGGACTAATCATTGTATTGATTCTTGAATTGTCCGTTTGGACAGTTTAGGAAGACTAATTTTTTATAGTATATTCATATGTACATGTTGAGTTTATTTTCTTAAATTTGATGAAATTTTGGTACAATGCATTTCACTTTGTTCTTCGGGTGCATACTTGATTGTGGTGGAACTCATGTCACCGCTTTCATCTCATGTACTCGGAGATCAAAGCGAAATGTTGCTGAAATTTTGTCAAATTTAAGATAACAAACTCAACCTATACTGAATATACTATAAAAAAAATTAGTCTTCCTGAATGGGATAGGGCCACACCTTTAATGAAAAAGTGAGGTTTTCATGCATGGAATGACTTTGTGAGTATCACAGAGTTATTAATTAGATGGATCGAAGTTAGATGGACGCAAGTCGCATCACAGATGAGTATGAGGAAGGTGTCGAACATTTCTTGCAATTTGCATCGAAAAGAAGTCGACCGGATGGGGATGGAAAATATTTCTGCCCCTGTATCAATTGTTTGAATGGAAGACGCCAAGCACTGGATGCCATATGGGAGCATCTTCTGTGCGATGGGATTAAGAAGACTTATACGACATGGATATGACATAGTGAATTGACAGACACGCAGAGGGTCTCACAAATTGAACCGGTTGATGTTGACATCAGAGATCGATTAGAGGATATGATTCGTGATCTGGGACATGAGTCTTTTCAGCAAGCACATGCCCCTATGTATAATACATTGGAAAGTGATTCGAAGAAGCCGTTGTATCTGGGGTGCAAAGAGTCATTGACACTTTTTTCCGTGGTGTTAAATCTGGTTAATGTCAAGGCCAGATATGAGTGGAGTGACAAAAGCTTTAGTTCACTACTTGAGGTAGTCAGGACATGCTTCCAGATGAAAACACGTTGCCAAGAAGTTATTATCAGGCCAAGAAGATTATTTGTCCGATGGGTGTGGAGTATCAGAAAATTACAAATGATTGCATATTGTACAGAAATGAATTTCAAGAAATGCATAAATGCCCCACATGTGGGGTATCACGGTATAAACTAAAGGCCGATGACGACTGTAGCATTGATGAAAGCACAAATAAAGGCCCTCTGCGAAGGTGTTGTGATATCTTCCGATCATTCCAAGGTTTAAGCGTCTATTTGCTAATGAAGATGATGCAAAAGACCTTACATGGCATGCAAATGGGAGAAACTGTGATGGAATGCTCTGCCATCCGGTAGATTCCTTGCAGTGAAAGAAGATCGACCGCTTGTATCCGAAATTTAGGGAAGAACCTAGAAGTCTTAGGCTTGCCCTTGCCAGTGATGGAATGAATCCTTACGACAGTCTAAGTACTCAGCACAGTTCTTGGCCTGTTTTGCTAGTAATTTATAACCTGCCTCCTTGGTTGTGCATGAAGCGAAAATACATGATGTTGTCTATGATGATATCAGGCCCAAGATAGCCAGGAAATGACATTGATGTTTATCTTGCTCCCTTGATTGTAAGACTTGGCAAACTTGTGGGATGAGGGGCTTGTCGTGTTTGATGGGTATTGTAAGGAGACATTCAAGTTGCGTGCAATGATATTTTGTACCATTAATGATTTTCTTGTGTACGGGAATTTGAGTGGATACAGTGTTAAGGGCCATCATGCATGCCCTATCTGTGAGCAAGACACGAGTTACTTGCAACTTAAACATAGAAGAAAAATAGTTTACACTCGCCATCGATGTTTTCTTAAACCTTATCACCCTTATCGTTGATTTAAAAAAGCGTTCAATGGAAGTCAAGAGCATGAAACTGCACCGATTCCGTTAACCGGTGAGCAAGTTCTTCAGCGGGTTGAGGACATCCATACTGTTTTTGGAAAGACCCAAAAGAAGATCAAAGGTCATTTTTGCATATGGAAGAAGAGGTTGATATAGTTTGATCTTCCATACTGGTCTGATCTAGATGTTAGACATTGTATCGATGTTATGCATGTGGAGAAAAATGTGTGTGACAGTGTCATCGACTCGTTGCTTAACATTCAAGGCAAGACAAAGGATGGTTTGAACACTCGTAAAGATCTTGCTGAGATGGGTATATGTGAGCAGTTACATCCTAGGTCCGATGGTAAGAAAGTTTACTTGCCTCCAGCATGTCACTCTTTGTCAAGAAAGGAGAAGATAAGTTTCTGTCAGTGTCTGCGCCAAGTGAAAGTGCCACAGGGATACTCTTCAAATATTAAGAGCCTTGCATAGATGAAAGATCTGAAACTAGTTGGCTTAAAGTCTCATGATTGCCACGTGTTGATGCAACAACTGTTAGCCGTAGCAATTCAAGACATTTTACCTAACAAAGTGAGGCATGCTATAACTCGCCTGTGCTTTTTCTTCAATGCAATTTGTACGAAAATCGTGGACCCTCTAAAGTTAGATGACTTGGAAGAAGAGGCAGCAATTATCTTGTGTTAGTTGGAGATGTATTTTCCTCCTTCATTTTTCGACATAATGGTTCACTTGTGCATTTAGTGGGGAAATTAAACTGTGTGGTCCCGTTTATTTACTGTGGATGTACCCGATCGAGCGATACATGAAGATCTTGAAAGGGTATACAAAAAACCTACACCGTCCTAAAGCATCCATAGTTGAAAGGTACATTGCCGAAGAAGCTATAGAATTTTGTTCAGAGTACCCTGAAAAAGCAAAACCTGTTGGTGTTCTCGAGTCACGACATGACGAGAGAGTGGGAGGAAAGGGTACACAAGGGATGTATGTTATAACGCCTGCTTTGCAAGAATTACAACAAGCTCATTTGTATGTCCTCAATAACAGTAACGAAGTCCTATCCTACATGGTTCGTCACCAGACATTACTCAAGCAAAGTAATCCAAGAATTACGAAGAATAAACTGTTGAAAGAGCATAACAAGACTTTCCTGAATTGGTTTAAAGATACAATACTTTGTGATGAATCTGCATTTGAAACAATGAAGAAGTTAGCAGATGGGCCAAAAAGAAATGTTAGAAGTTGGCAAGGGTACGATATCAACAAGTACTCCTTCTACACCAAACAACAAGATGAGAAGAGCACAATGAAAAACAGTGGGGTTAGCCTAAGAGCTGAGTCGCATCACTTCGCTATTGTGCATGACCACAATCCACTTTTGGCGTCCTTGCCTTACTGTGTAGTCATTAATGACACCTGGGAGCTTAATTATGTTACTTTCACTGTGTGTGTTTTCAAATACAAGTGGGTTGATATCAACAGCGGTGTGAGAACCGAGGACTTTGGATTTACTTTAGTAAATCTTAACAAGCTAGCTTATCAAGATGAACCTTTGATCATGGCAGAACAAGCTAAACAAGTGTTTTATGTTCAAGATCCATGTAATGAAAGGTGGTCAGTGGTACTACATTGAAAAACCATTAGTATTAATCTTAACGATGATGATTCAACCTTTGATACTGGTGTCACTCGATTCTTGACACCAATGGCTGACGTCAACATAGAAGATGTTCTTCACGGCGTTCATGCAACTCGTAATGATCATGATGAAGGGGAATTAATTAACATCACTTAATGTAATTTTCTTAATAACTTTCATCGACATTTACAATTTAATATGTAACCTTACTCGTCTCTTAACTTTACTTATCTATGTTTTTGTTTTTAACAGGATCATGACTACACCACCGACCTCTTCTCCTCGTCCTGAGTCTACTCATCCTGAGTCTCCTCGTCCTGAGTCACCAGTTCCCCCTTCTGAGTCAGCACCTGCTCATCCTGAGTCACCACCACCTCGTCCTGAGTCACCGCCTCCTCCTACTGACTCAGGACGTTCAGCATGCATAGGGAAGAAGACAAGGAAATCAACACGGTTGCGTTCACTAACTAACAGACCTGTTGGTGCTGACAGACCAGTGGTTCATGTTGATCCTGCCACTGGGAAGTCTGATGGTCCTCAGGCGAAGAAATTGAGGACATACCTAGGGATCGTTGCGAGAGACAAGGTGGATGTGACCATTGCCAACTGGAAGGAAGTACCTGCCGTGCAGAAGGAGTTGATCTGGGAGGACATTCAGGTATTATAATTAAATCTCTGATTCGTGATTGGCTGTAGTGATTCAAGTGTTTTAAAAGTTGTTTTAACTGTTAAACCCACTTCATTATAGCACATGCTAAATTTGATATACCTGAAGCATCTGACCAACGGACTAAGAAGAAATTTTGCGGACAGTAAGAGAGCGATGGAGGCAGTTCAAGTCTGACCTTACCAGCAAATGGGTCTTGGCACAAGGAAAAGACGATGCCGATGCTGTCTGCGTGAAATACGACATCAGTAAAGAGAAATGGGAGCAATTTTGTGAGACACGCAGAGCCGCTTCCTGGGAGGTTAGTCCAATTAAATTGTTTTGCAATTTCACAAATTTGAAGTCAAACAAGTGCTTTATTTTAACCCTGTTTGTTTAATTCTTACAGGATGTTAGAAAGGAAGGCCCAAGCGATCCAGAAGCTGAACACCGCCCCTCACGTGTTGTCCCGTGGGGCTTACGAGTTGCTCGAGAAGAGATTGATGGAGGAAAAACAAAAGAAGCAATTGGAGGGAGCAACTCGCGATGATAGCACGGAGACCATCAAGTGAGACGACACGTCAAGTGGAAGCTAGCTCGCACGAAAAAAAATCGGGGAGATGACTTTGGAGATGGCACACGAGATTGCTGAGAGAATTGTAAGTCAAACAATAATCTCATACACATTTAATGAATTTTTGCATCACAAATGAAAAAACTAATCTTCTACTTATTTTGATTGCAGGATTCCTTGGATGAGCAATCCACACAGGGTTCTTTTGTCACTAGTGGACGTCAGGATGTCCTGACTGCTGCCATTGGACGACCAAAGCACCCCGGCCATGTCCGTGGTGCTGGAGCCGGTGTTACCATCACACAGTACTTCGGATCGGCTCCATCATCCTCTCGCAAGTCGAAGTCTGCATCCATGGCGCCTGAAGACTTGGATTGCCTGAAAGACAACATCAAGGTTGAGCTGGAGCAGTCCATCACTGACCATCTTACACAGTCGATCACAGAAAGAGTTATGCAACAAGTGATGATGGGCTTCAGCCAGTTGCAGACCCAGATGCAGTCTCAGGGTGCCATGCAGCCTCCGGATGTTCAGTCATGTCCTCTTGGTGCCCGTGTCAGCACCAAGGGAAGCTGTGTCGATGCCTCGGGCAATGACCCAGACACGGGTGCATCTGACAGGCGTGGGTTGTATGTGGATGACAATCCTCCCCGCCTTGTTGCCCTTGGCAGAGTGCATGAGGGATCGACGACTGTGCACAGCGTCCCTCTTGGTACTGATCAGGTAAAGGTGAGTGTTGAGGAAGTACCCGATGTTGATGCTCGCGTCCCTGTTCCCACTGACGAGGTTCAGTGAGTGGGGCAGGCACTTAACACTTTCCTTGCTTGGCCGACACATCTTGTACACACAATTTTGGTTAAGGTTTATCATTTTTGCCTTATTTCTTCTCATTTACGAATGATTTGTTACATCTCAAGTTAACCTGATCGATCACTTTTGGTTGTTAACTGTGTAGGATAAACAAGAACCCAAGGGACCGACGAAACCTATAGATAAGCCGGAACATTTTTTTGATCCCTTGTACCAGATAGCATTGACCATCCCCCATCATTTCCTCAGACCCTTCCAGGTTCCATGGGACCCGACGATGTTCAGGGTGCATAATGACAACTTCCCCTTGTACATCAAGCATGAGGATATTTCGGAGATCATCCATGGTGGTCAATGTCTCAACATCTCCGTTATACAATTGTGGATTCTGTAAGTCACTTTCAATTGACTAACATTACTTGGTGAATTTTTTATGTTGTTCCATAATTGACTTTATTTTCACAATACAATAGGCATATGAATGAATTAACCTGCAATCGGATGATGCCGAAGTGTATGGATTCCTCGAGCCACAGTCCATACAGAGATCTGGCCAATCTCAATTTCAAATCGAGGACTATATGAAGAAATGGATGCAGAGTTCACACAAACATGTCTACCTTGCACCGTATTTGAATGGGTAAGTATAAATGAGTATCACAATTTAATTAATGTATGCAGTATAATAACTTGTTTTTTGACAGCACATTGGCAACTAGTAGTTATATGTCCTAAGGCGAATGTAGTCGCTTGGTTCTGTTCATTGCATAACAGGCCTGATAACTACCTTAAAGGAATTATTAACAGATAGGTTGTAATTTGTAACACATTTATGTTATTTCTATGGCATGAATATGTTAATTGTACACTATGCATGCATGTTTCTCTTAAGTAGTGCTTTGAAGGGAGTCCTTGACACTCAAGGAAATAAATCAAAGGCTACTACTAAATCGATTGCGCTTAAAGTAAGTCTTGTAATAAATCATGGTTTATGTATTGAAACATATTTTTATTACTATTTACACTAACAGCGGTGTTAACTTTGACTATGTTTTTCAATTTAGTGTAATAAGCAAAAAGGAAGCACTGAGTGTGGCTATTATGTCATGCACTGGATGTTGACAATAATCCAAGGAGGCTTCTCAGATAACTGGGACATGGTAATTAATTGTCTAAGTCAGTGACTAATTCTTTTTTACTTGTTTTTGTTTTGTACTTATTAAATTATGTTTTCTTATGTCATGCAGTATTTCATTGATGAAAGACCATTGGAAGTCGACACCTTGAAGGTTATTAGGGTTCAATGGGCGAAGTTTTTTCTTAAAATTAGAGATGACATATTAGTAAATTACGTGCTTATTGGATTTTCAAAACAATTGTATAAACATTAGGTTAGAAAATTCTTTTATGTACAATTGACACTATTGAATTTTATTTGTTATTCAAATATCAATTTATTTTAATGTATTATGAAATTGCCTGGATCTGCTATTTAATTTACATGTTGAAGAACCGCTAAAATTTAAAAAACAGACAAAATATTAAAAAAAATTAAAGAAACAACATTGATTTTACTAAAAACCGATGTTAATTTACACTACAACATCAATTTTGCAAAGAAAACCAATGTTGATTTGATGTAACGACATCGGTTTTGGAAAGAAAACCGATGTCGTTACATGAAATCAACATCGATTTTATTTGCAAAATCGATGTTGTTACATCAAATCAACATCGGTTTTGTAAAAACAACATCGGTTTTCTTTCCAAAATCGAGGTCGTTACATCAAATCAACATCGGTTTTTGATAAAAACCGATGTTGTAGCGTAAGCTAACATCGATTTTTATCAAAAATCGATATTAATATTCCATCATTATGACACCTTTACGTTTTAATTTATCATATATCCACATCGATTATTTCTGGAAAACCGATATTGTTTAGTTTCGTTAACATCGATTTTCAAAATCGATGTTAACTTGCACACTTTCAACGTCACCTGATTCAACATCGGTTCAAAACCGATGTGAAATGTCAAAAATAACCGATGTGAAAGAATGTTTTTCTAGTAGTGTTAGTTAATAGAAACACATTTGTCCTAATATTTTTCTTTAAAATCATTATTGCCATTAATACTCATTATTCTCTTATAATTGTTTGATATATAGTACAATTAATTAGGGATATTTTAGTATAAAAATAATTAATACAAGAAATATTATGGATTTAATCTTATAAAAAAACATCAAACATCACTCCAGTCCTATAAATAGGGATGGAAGGAGTTATAAAATACTTAAATAACTCAATATCTTTCATAAAATGATTAACGTATAGAAAAATTAGCTTTGAAAAAAAAAATAATTGGTTTCTTTTAATAATATTTTTATAGATTTATAGTTTCTATTTTTATTAATAATACACATCTATACTTAGTTAACTTATCTAAACACTTATCATGTGTAATTCATTTAATCAAGTATTTTTTAAATTTTTTTTGATGTGTGACTCAAGTATCTATATTTAAAATATTTTGAATAATATGCTTTCAGTACTCCTTTTGCTACTGATTTTTGAACGTTTATGTGTCGGTTATACTTATCAATTAATATCTCTCTTACGCTCAACATAACTATATATTTCTTTTTACTCATAAGAAAATATTAATTATATATTAAATTTTTTATAAATGTCATGCATCTAAAAATTTAATATTTTTAAAGTTATTTTTTTTATATTATTCTTCCTTATATTAAAATCTGACTCTGTCCCTATTAATGATATTGCTTCTAAATCTTATCACTCTCCTATTTTGCTCAAATTGCATGGATTTGATGGGCAAAAATTTCGTAAACCATTCCGTTCCGAGAATCCTTGGCTGTTTGAAGATGATCTTGATGATGTGGTAACACGTGGCTTTTTCTGATGATTTGATGGAGAGAGTCAATTCTTGCACGGATGAAATATTGAATGTGTGGGGTAGACAAAGAAGAACCAGATTTCGTTCCAAAACTGAAGAGTCTAAATCTTTTATTTACTTATTAGTTTTCATATATTGATTTTTAAAAACTATTTTATTTATTTTTTGTATATATGACTCCCTCATAAAATTTAAGCTAGCTCCGCCCCTGTAAATAAGTGAGTTTCACTTGAAATAAAGGATTACAAAACACTAGTAATTATTTAACATGTATCTTTACTTAAAAAATCTATATATATAAACAGAATGCAAATAAAAACGAATTCCATATTATTTTGGTGTTACAGCTCCAAACTACAAATGAAGAGAAAGGATGAGAAAGGGAAATAGGAAATAGAAAATGAATAGATATATTACATTGACTCACATGGGTTTTGTTGCAGCACATTTTTTTAGTCTATAATTTAAGAAGTGATTGAAATTACTTACAACAGAAGTTTTTTTTTAGTTGGATTGAAAAAATATAATTAGAGACACCTTGAATGGTTTTGTGTGTTAATTTCCGTCGAGATTAATTAAAATAAAATTCAATTTACTCTATTAGTGTAAAATTATATCGCATAAATGAGAAAACAGTGAGATATAATTTATAAACACATCTCCCAGAGGCAATTAGCCAAATTTGACTTTAATGAACGTTCAAATCCAAAGGTCCCAATACCCAAAGTTTAAAATTCAATTTCTACTCTATTAATGTAGCCAACACACTCCTTGGACTTGTCCTTGTGACTTGCAGAGGTGGTATAATAAAAAAAAAATAATAATAATATAGCCTTTTGTCCTGCAATGCTGCAACAAGCAACCGTGAGTGTGTGAGAGAAGTCAACAATTTATCATTTAATTCATCTACCATTTATCCAAATTAACTTGGATTAAAGATGTTGACGTTGAATAGAATGAAACATGGTGAGTTATGCTATATATGTGTGGAGATCCTTTTTGTTATATCTGTAATACTCACCGTGGCTGCTATGCTGTTGAGATAGATTGGTTAATATTTATATAGATTCTTGTTATTTTAATTGCTATATTTTGCTTTTCTCTTAACTATGAAAGTGAGATGTATGCATTTGAGTATAATGGCTGTTGTTTGAAAGTGACGAATATGATATTATATGTTATGTTTATTACATGCTGGGAGACTACTTGAATGAATGGAGCAAGCATATGCTTGTAGAAAAGTCTCTTCGTTATTTTCTGGAACCACATAGACACTACACTACATAGCAATCTGAATTGTCTTCCTACACTGGCTGAATATGTACATTTTGCTTTTTCTGTACTACTATTGTTGCTTACTGTACCTAAATAGTTAGGAAAGAGAATATTGGGTTAAGTTTTAGAGAATCACTAAATTACATAAGTTACTAACCTTGACGCCTGAATGAAAACTTGAAACAAAAAAACGAAGCACAATGTTTCTGAAGTTTGGGACCGTGACGTATAAATTAGTCCCACGTGTACATTTTAAAAACTATTAACATAAAGTTTAGTTACATAGAGGAACGGGCTGAGGTTTCCAACTAAAGAAAAAGTAATTTTGATAAACAAAAAGAAAATTCTGAACAAAATGAAAAAAAAAAAAAAAAAAACTGTTATGGCTTTTTGAATATCACATAGTGACTGTTATGACTTTTCTTGCCTTCAAATAGCTATGTATTGTTACATAACTTATGAATCAAATGCATAACTATGTTTTCTTTCCTAAAAAATAAATGTAACGACCCGTATGCATCCGATTCATTAACATTGATTTATGGTTAAACGCAACAATTATCACAGATACTTAAAATGGAAGCAGTAAACAAAATGACGTCATTAAACGTCATTAACAACATCAACTGTACATCATATATGGTGAATTCTCATAATATACAAGGTATATTTATCAAAACTTTACATGTTTCTCTTAGATACAAAACATAGGCATAAAACAAAAATAGAGCCAACATGCTCTTCAATCTATGCCTAGGGTTCCCTCAGAACCATATCCTTCTACTCGGTCCTCTTGCCCTGGGATCTATCAACCGCTCCCTGAGCATCACCTGCAAAACATAATCCCCAACAGGGGTGAGATAAAAATCTCAGTAAACTCAGGGTCCTTGGAGGTCTTTCCTCCCCCTGGTTCACTTCCATGCACATAATATCAAAATTGACATTACCAAACTAGCCGTCACAGCTATCAAGTCATATTACCACCTGTACATAGCACATATACAATTATATCAATGCCTGAGGAGGCTTCATCCATTTATATGAGCACATCTCACATCAGGACTTACAATCATGTCTAAGGAGGCTCCATCCATTCATATGGGTACATCCCACATCAGGGCTTTCTTTCTTTGCCTGAGGAGGCTTCATCCAGCTATGTAGGCACATCTCACATCAGGACTTATCTATATAGACTATTAAGTTTAATTCTACTGGCCAGAGAAATTTCATCAACCACTTAACATTTATCACAATGTATAACTCATCAATCACATATACAACACTATCACAGTGTTCAGCTCATCATATATGTGTTTTCATATAATCGTAACACACAATTTCAATATACATGCATCATGATATCAATAACCATAACTCCCTCGGAGTATGGTGTAACACAAACAGGAAAACACTCCCAAGAACAAAGAGCTTACCTGCTCTCAGTGCTATACCGGCTCTCCCGGCTTCGTGGTCACAACCACTAGCAAGATCACTATCACGCCCTACACGAGGCATAAAAATTTCAATCAATAACGGTCCTCAGCCGTTAGAATGAAAGGAAACGTTATTCCTTTCCATCAAAACCTCACTGTTCTCTATCTTAGGGTTAATAGAGCTATAAAACAATCAATCAATAACTGTCCTCAGCCGTTAGAATGAAAGGAAACGTTATTCCTTTCCATCAAAATCTCACTGTTCTCTATCTTAGGGTTAATAGAGCTAATCACCTTATAGGTGATTCACATACCCTCAACAGGATCTGTCTTGGCCCAACCAAGATCTTAGAGTCCCCTTAGTCTCTGCATAAGCTCAATTCAATGCTCTAACCAGACCATATATCAATAATTTTCCAACTTGGCTAAAACAGTTATATCAATACGTTTTCACCGTTTATTTAGCCTTCTGAACATCTTTTGTAAAGGCACTTAGGCTCATATCTATCCTAACACCTTCCCTTTCATCAACATTCTTTTTACTCATACCTATCTCAGGGTCAAAACCAAACTTCATCAGAATTCATAAATCAAAGCTTAGTATTCATCAGAACAACCCCCTGATCATACTTTTCTAAAGAATCCAAGCCTAATTCCAGCCCTAACACAATTTGGTTATTATTCATCCCAAGAGCCATTTCATAAAACAATCGGTGAAACTTGAGTTTCTTACCTCTAAAATGTCGAGGAAGGCCGGAGGATCGCTTCTCTAAGCTCTAGCGTCCTTGAATCGCCTTCTTTCCCTTCCAAACTCAGTATTTTCAAAGTTCCCTAGAGAACGGGATCTCTCCGATTGATGGTTTTTAGGGAAAAGTGATGAAGGATTCTAGCTCAAAGGAGGATTTTCCACAAGTTTCATGTTGGGTAGAAGGTGTTTTGGCCAATGGATGAAGATTTACGAAGCTCAGTGGTTCATCAATGGAGGAATGGCGCTGGGAGAAGAAGCAAGGATTTTGGGTCAAAACTCGTAAAATGACCCTTTTATAGAGGCCCTGCCCGAGTTCTCGCGCGAATCGCGCCACTTCTGGCGCTAATCGCGCCAAATTCTAGCATTTGTGGCGCTAACCGCGCCAATCTAATGCTACTCGCGCCAAAATCCAGCATTTGTGGTGCTACTCGCGCCAGAATTTAGCCGTCGCTAAATCCGTTGCTAATTCCGTCACTAGCGCTTTTTGCGATAAAATTTTAAAAATTTAAACTTTTCTTTCTTTTTCTTTTATCTATTTAGTCATGGTTATTATAACAAACACTTCTTATTTTATCAATAAATTGTTATGGACACAAGTTTTTCTTTTTTTTAAAAAAAAAAGAAAATGCTATATATACACCTCTTTTTTAGTATATTTTCCTTTTATTTTAATTTAAATTTTTTATTATCATTAATACTCTCTATACCCAAAATATCCTTATATGTTGTTTAATCACTATTCAATAATGTAGTTTCTATAATGCCATTTTAGATTTTAGTTTCGGGAAGTAATTTTTGGAATGCAAAATCTAAAACAATATTTTGGAAATTAATTTTTAGAATACACTAATAAAGTTTTGGAAAGTGATTTTTGTATTTTGTTTTAGATTTTGTATTTCAGAGTTTACTTTCTGGAATACAAAATGTAAAAAATTATTCTGGAAATTACTTTCTAGAATTTAAAAATAAATGCATTTCAAGAAATCAAGTATCGAACTTAATTTTTAATTTCTTTCCTTTAGAGCTTTATTTCTTTTAATTATGCATAAATCACAAAAAATGAGTGCAAACGTACCGTGTTTGAGAACTTGAATGATGAAAAAAAAACATAATGTTAGACAAAGAGGCTAAGCAAGCAAAGAAGATTGGAGCAAAATATGGAATGAAAAGTCATAAAGAAAGTCAAAGAGATGAACAATTCAAATGAAAGAGGGGGGAGCGAGGAGAGTTTCATTGCCTTGGATAGAGTGTATATATTGTCACGGAGAGGGAGTGTGCGACAGTGTTATAGAAAAAATAAGATTTGAAAAAAGAAGGTCATTTAAGTCATAACCTAATTAAAATAGGGAAGACGAGTGTACTTAAAAAATAGTAATAAATATAGCATTTGAAAAAAAATAAAAATAGAAAGAGTGATCCTAGGATCAATTAAAGTAAACTGGATTTTGAGATAAAAGTATAATGTTATAGTTAGTATTAGGCTTAATTGCACTTTTTCCTCTAGCTTTTCAATTTTTGGAAAATTTTACCCTAACAAATTAATTTGTTACATTTTATCCCCTATTTTTTTTTAAAAAAAAAAGTTACAAATTTTAGCAAGCACAAAAGTTGGGGGTTTAATATGCCAAAATAATAAAAAGTTAGGGTTAAAAAGTGCAATTATGTTAGAGGTAAAATGACATAATAAAATTCGTAAATTTCTTAAAAAATAAATGATAAAATGCGCAAGTTAATTTATCATGGATAAAATTTATCAAAAATTAAAAAGTTTGGATAAAAAGTGCAATTAAACCTTAGTATTATAATACTTTAACGTATTGATAAAAATAACAATTATTGTTACTAAGTATTTTATTAGAGAAAATCTTAAGATTTAATTAGCAAATTCCTTAGTAGATTTAAACATTTACAATTTTAGATCCTTTAGCTATGTAAATAATCAAAATAATTTTTAAATTTAATATCCTTGGTGATTAGGATGACATTTAAAATTGTCTTAGAAAAATCATAAAGATGTAAGTTTATTTGACGTATTTAATAACGTGAAGGCATGAGTAACATAGTTGTTGGAAACTCCTAAGGGATTTTATATGTTATATATATGACCTTGGGAATAAGGTGGTGGTTCCGCTTAGTACCTCGTCGAAAGGTCTAGCCTATAAAGATGCCAAACATATTGTCAATATGTCTAATCAACAAAAGTAGGAATCTAAGCTGGAATAATGAATCCTAAATTGGACTGGATGTTAATTTGCATGAGTTGTTGAGGAAAGCTTGATAAGCGATGGGATGGATAGTGAAAATTCCTCCGGTATCATTGAGGATGTACAAATGTGCAATTGCACACGAGTAGTTGTTAAGTTCAAAAGACATTTGTATCTTGGATAAATCATAATTCTTGATTATTTTAATTAGATAAAAATAAATAAAAAACTAAAAGTTGTATCTTATTTGATATTAGACCGTGCCTTATATGTAACACCCCAAAATTTTAGGAATCACAACTAATTACTGGGGTAAAATATTAATTAGAGGCAATACAGAAGGACCTAGGGAAAATGACGAAAATACCCCTGGAGATTTTGGAAATGATCAAAATACTCCTAGATATTTTAGCAAGAAATTTTAAGGAGGAAACTTTATAAGTACCCTGGAATGTCCAAAAATATCTTTAGGGCAATAATTACAGAGATACTCTGACTATTTTTTGAAATGACGATTTTACCCCTAGGGTAAGTGGCGAAATTACCAAAATGTCCTTAGGTAAAAAATGACCAAGATGACTTCAGAAATTAGTGGGAACCTGAGTATGGGATAAAATACCTTTAAACAACAAATCATCAACATAATTGGTGGCAGAAAATCATAAACATAAATTTCTATGAATTTTGGAAGATAGGTTGAAAAAGAGCTTAATCTAGACTACCCTAGGTATCAGAAAATTATAAAGAAAGGATGAACATAATCTATGAAGTTTTCTCTTAATTATGGAAGGAATAGGTTGCTTAAATAAGTTAGTTTAGTAATTTTAATAATTAGAGTCAATATGGACCAATAAGAAAATAGCATTTTACTATTATATGCAATAAAAGGAAATTGGATTAATTTGGAATTCTAGATTAAGCTTTGACCATATGATGCAAGATCAATGGAGGAAAACTTGTAGAAAAGTCAAGAATGATCACATGGATGGATAAGGAGTCTAGACATTCCATTGGTCCAAATAAAAAGTAGCAATTAATGCTTGGAATCTTTTAGAAAGATTTTTTGAAGAAAACTTCCTCTTAGCTCATTTTGGACACGTAGACATTTAGAAGCATTATTT
>PYAF01005219.1:290046-346219 GCA_007407185.1 Glycine tomentella | reverse complement strand
GCAGGGAAGCCTTGAAGGATTTTTAAAGAAAAGATGATGAAGATGTGTTGATGACTTGTACCAAATTTAAATTACTGGTATTTTATGTTGACTTGTATAATGAACTATTCCTGGTCTGTATTGATGGACTGTACTTTATTATTTTAATTAAACCGTGGAGAGAAAGAATTCGTTAGGATATAAGCGACTAGTAACATTCTAAGCAAAGGGAAATGAATTTTCGTGAAAAATTTATAACCAATCTAATTCTAATACAAAGTGGACACAAGATTCCATCTAAAATCAATCAAACACGAGAGAGCAAAGAGAGGCATTACATTATACATTTGCGATTGTATTATCAAAAGATAGAAGAGACATATCATGATATGTGGCAACATTAAATTGATTGCATTTAAGAATTTATTTATTGCTCTATGTATGTGATTCATTTTGCAGAGAAATTCTCCTAGGATCTGTTGAATCTTATGAAAAAAAAAATAAATTAAGTTCAAGATATGAAAGTTGTCAAATACCATCAAAAGATGTGCACTACTGGTGACAAACATGCTTTGACCTAAAGCAAGTGACTTTCTACTAAAGTGATCAACATGGAAGCTCATGAGAGTGGTTTTACAACATAAGGAGTATGTGTAGTTAATGCAAGCATTAAATGCTCCAACAACCACAATCTTCAAACGCTAGCTCAAGTGAAGAAATCTATCCGTTTAGAGATGACAAACATATGTTGAAGAAGGCCTATAAATACCAAAAGCTTTGAAGACATAGACACAAACCTGCGCAATTTAATTCAAATTATTTTTGTAAAAAGATTTCTATAAATTGTTGTATAGTTTTAAAAAGCTTTCATAACACCTTGAGAGAAAAGACAAAGTGCTGAGATTGTCTATCTGTCAGTAAGATGATTAAGAGTTAGTCATTGTGGAAACAAACTATAAATCTTTTGATTTGTGTAGAGCCAGCAGTGGCTTGGTATGAAAAAAGTATTGGTTATAACAAGCTTGGTGTAAAGCTTGAGTTGTAAGAAACAAAAGTGGCAATGATATACTTATAATTTGTTGAAGTTAGTGAAACTTTGTGGTTAGCCAAGAACTAGATGTAGTCTTAGTGGTGAAGACGAACCATTATAAATCTGTGTCTTATATGCTTTCATTTCTTCTTTGCTTTAAATTGATCTAGGGTTTGAATTGGATTTTGTTTTGAATTTTTTTTTTCAAAATCTGTTTTCATTGTCTAAAAGTATGTTTGCAAAAATCTGTTATCTATCTTACAAAGTTTCTCTTTAGTCGGTAACTTTTTTCTAAAATTACAATTCAACCTCTTCTGGTGGTATTTGCCTTTATAGTTTGGTATTAGAGCTCAACCTCTAAGGGTTAAGCAACCTGCCAGTGTCTAGAGGAAAAGATTCTAATGGCAGATACCAACAACAACAATGGTCAGTTTATTGTTGAAGAAGCATCCCTCACGAGGCCACTAGGCTTCAGAGGAGAGGGCTATCCTTACTAGAAGGAAAGAATGGATATGTACATCAAGTCCACTCAGTACAGACTCTGGATGATCATTACAAACAGAGACATACCCATTCTTAGACCAAAAGCTGAATGGACAGATGCTTTGTCACAAAATAAGTATAACAAAACCTCATTATACTTTGGCATGCACTTTGTCTAGGAATAAGTACAACAAAATCTGTAGACTGAAGACAACTAAAGAGATATAGGATTTTTTGAGCATAAACTATGAAAGCACTCTGACAAGGCACCATGAGAGCTTCTCCGTGAAAGAAGGAGAATTTGTGGATGACTTGTTTGGAAGACTTCAAGTTCTTTTATACAGTCTTGAGGCTCTAGGACACATTTTCACCAAAGAACAGATAAATATGAAGATCCTAGATAGCTTTCCCAAGTTGTGGGAACCCAAAACAACAACCATCCAAGAAGCTAGCAATCTAAAAAATCTAGCATGTGATGAATTGTTGGGTATCTTAAGAATCCATGAAGTTCATCTTCAGAACCGTGATCATTTGCCAAAGAGAGATTATGTAACACCTCAATTTCTAGTCCAAAGATATTGCTTGGAAAACTCTTTTAATTTTTTTTGAAACACGTGTTACTAATTTTAATTTTTCCTTCCAAATGGTAAAACATCTATCTTTTTTTATAAACACGTCATTCAGAAAGCTATAAATCTTTACATCAAATTAAATAAGTGTGGATATAAAAAAACATAGTCTCCATACATAAATTAATGTAACAAAAGCAGTGTCACAGGAGAATAAATATGGACAGAACCCATAAGTTTCTAAAAGTAAGTGAAATAAGTTATACATCCCTGCTACAACAAAATATATATGCTTGGAGAAAACATTTATCAAAATACATCAAAATCAGCAAAAGAAACCTAAGACCGGAGCGGACCACTACCATACTAGAAGTAATGAACTATCTAAGACATTCGAATAGCATAATGGTTGTAATTTTAACCATCCAACCATCATAACAAACAATTTGTAGAGGGTCAGACACCCCTTGACCGAAACTATAACGTGTACAGCAATATTCATATATATATATATATATATATATAGCATAATGTAAATTTGTACACTACAGATATAACTTATCGGAGTTCACACTCTGTTAGTCTCACCATTCAATAATAATAATTATTATTATATATATACATCTTAGTAACTCTATCAGCACAAAACTACCATAATTCCATACATACAGTAGTTATAAGGTTTTATAATCTACCTCAACAATAATCTAGTAAATTAATAAATAGTTCCAGAGTAAAAAATCCTAAGATAATTTTTATCCAGAGGCCCAAATTACTATGATAAGTTTTTTACTTTCTAAAATTAAATTTCCACTCAATTTTACAAAGTTTCGCTTCCAATATTATTTTAAATCTCTAAGTGTTTCGGGAATCGGTTTTTCATGAATTTTATATGCTACCCTATGTTTTAACACCGAAGAAACTCATTTTTGAAGTCAAAAATTTAAGAAAAATAGTCCATACAGCTATAAGATCTAGTTCAATTTCGTGACAGATTTAATCCTAAAAAAATCCTTAAACTTGTTTTATTCATAACTTTTGCTATACACCTCCGTTTTAGGTAAAATTTAAGAATAAACCTAAGCTTTGACACCCAAAGAACTCATTTTTAAACTTAAATATCAATAAAAACAACATATCACACAGTTCCATCCAAGGAAGTAGCTATGAAATTTTGAACATCAACACAAAATGCAACGAAGTCTAGCTTCTGAAGATAACAAGATCAACGTTCAAGAAGTGGAAAGACCTCCCTTACCTTGATGAAGCTTGCACAAAAATTCTCAAATGAATAAAGAACTCAGATCTGGATGTCTCAAACTTCAAAGGATGAAAAATGGAATTTGGAACCAAGGATAAGAGCTTGCACGAAAATGATGAGGAAACAAGAAGAGCCTCTTACCAAAGCTTCGAGGGAAGAGGCCTTAAGACTACTTGTATGAATCTTGGAAGAAGAAGAAAAAATGGACTCCTCTCCTCTTGAAGAACTCATGCAACAACAATGGAGAATGAAGGTTCCAAGTTTGGTTTTTGCATAAATAAGGAGATAAGGCTTAAGGCTAGTTTGACAATATCAAATTGACAACATGAATGACCATTGTTGTTAGGTCTAGACGATCATTCGTCTCATCCAACTTGGATTTGGATGTACAACAATAAGTATAAATTATTGATGTTTTGATAAGTTTTTGACAAGTGGACAAGATCAATATGTTACAGGACTTAACAATATTCAGTATCATCCACAATTTATGAGAGAATGTTCTGTTTTATCTAGCGTCCAACATGCTAAAACCAGAGAGCGTCCACCATTGTGAAAATCAGTATTATACACTGTCTTTTAGTTAACTAGTGCGTCGAGTCTCAAGAAACTCAAAAAGACTGAGAATGACAAAAAAGGGAAGTGCATGTGTTTTATTTTATATGAATTCAATTTGCCTTTCTTTATTTTGAATTTCTAACATTTGAATTTAATAAAATGATAGTGTAGAAGAGTATGAAAGGTTTTCACATAATATTCTCTTAAAGTTCAATTTCGCTACGAACAAGAAGCACATGGCCCTGTCTGTACTATAGTTAATTCCTCTCCAATCAAAGCATGTCACGTCGCCTTATCCTTCAGTGTAAGACAATAGTCCTTTCAAGGAATCGATGTTAATCCCGTAGTGGATCCTTAATGAAGTCTATCAAAGGTCGTCTCCATCGAGGAAGCTTTTGACAAAAAAATCTTACAAGAGAGCAAGAAAATGAAAATATAATGAACACTTATGCAAATAACCAAGAGGGGGGTGAATTGGGTTTACCTCAGAGTTTTTAAAATTTCCTTTCAAAATATGTAACAGTGGAAGACTTTCAAAATGATCGTATCTTTAAAAACCAATTAGGAAAACTATTTCTTTTACGAATCAAACCATTCTTGTACTGTGACCAATGTTGTAAGATGAACAAAGCTTGTACTTCAAGAATATAATGAAATACTTACCAAAATCTTAAATCACACAAGATCTATACTGGTTCACCTCTCAACCCCGGAGGCTACATTCAGTTTTTGTTCCAACCAACACTTGGTCAGAGTTCCACTATAACAAATATTAGTTATTTACAAGCTTATAATGATCTCTCTTACCCACCCTAGGTAAAATTCAAAATCTACTTCCTATAGACTTTTCAAAAGACCAAGAACCAGAGATCCTCTCTCTGTTCTTCCCTCTAGAAAAAGCTTTAAAAAATACAAATGTTATATTGACAAACAACTCAAATACAAAACAAATATCAAACAAAAATTCAAGCTAAAGGTTCAAGAAAGATATCACCTTATAATCCTCAGCTAATCCAATGAAATGAATGATTCAAACAATCTGAGAATGTATGCAATTGATGATTAATACCCTTTCTTGATGATTTCTTTAATCACTAGCTTGAGCACCTCTTTCAAACAATATAAATTGTGACACACATCACATGTAACTCTCCATGACTCTTTGAATCTTTGATTTTCTCTGCCTTGGTGATTTTGAGAATTTTAGAAAGTGTTTATCTCAAGGTTTGCATGAGTCTATTATTTTTCACTTGTTATTCAAACATAGACCAGACTATTCTATTTGTAAAAAAATAGATTTAACTCACTATAATCAATTATTTGGTTAATGTAATCGATTATTTTAACTATGGTAACCGATTATTTTAACCAGATAATTGATTAAAGTGTTTATCAGGAATCTGGAAATTTATCACGAACAAAATAATCGATTAAGTAATCTTGTAATCGATTATTCCAGATGAACTTAGTTTTCTAATACACTCGTGTAATCGATTAAGTTCCCTTTTAATCGATTAACACAAACCAGGCTAAAAACTAATTAATACATATTTAATCGATTACGAACATCTGGTAATCGATTAAACCAGATAATGAATGCTTTATCAATTATGCAGAAGCTGACGTAATCGATTATTTCTCAAGATAATCGATTATCACAGAAAGTTTCTAAATCTGTGTTAAGCTTGTTTAATCGATTACGTGATAATCGATTAAAATGTTCATAAGGCATTTTGCAGAAAACATACACATGTTGTAATCGATTAAATGATCCATATAATCGATTATAACAGTGAGAAATTGTTTTATAAAGTTCTTAGTTGCCTTTATGAATTTCTATTAATTTTCTTATTACCATATGATTAAATCTGATTAAATGTATGTATGAATGCATGAATTAATCAAACCTAATGAGGATTATAAAGCTTTAACAACTGAACCAAGCCTAAAAAATAAATTACAAATGCCATCAATTGAGTGGACATGTGAAACATCAAAACTTGTATTCTTTATTCTTCTTGATTCCATGACTTCAGCTTCCTCAAAGCTAACAGAAAATACTTGGAGAAAAAGTTTGATGAAATCACTAGACAACTGATATACAATTTTCATTAATTTACTTTTTGCTAAGCAAAGTTATTTTGTATTTGAACTTAATTGTTTATTCACTTGTTGAGTATCAAGAATACTTGTATTGATCCAAACTTTTGTTTGTGAAAGCCAAGAATGACTTAGTGTTAAACAATACTTGGGTTTCTTAGATTCAGGGGGAGTGTAAGAAGATACCAGAAGTGGTGTTAAGAATACTTGTAAAGCCAGGAGTGGCAGGTTAGAATGCTTTTTTTGTAATAAAGTTTTGATTAGTGGTATCCTTTACTAGTTAGTAAAGGAGAACTGGACGTAGCTCAGGTTGAGTAAACCAGTATAAATCAAGTGTTTCTACTTCTCTCCATGATGGTTTATTGAGCATTCTTATAACACTTTCTATACCTTTTTAACACCAAGTGTTTATTTAGAAAACTATTTTAAGAACTCCCTCTTTTATTTATTCACTAAATGAATATATTCATCTTCATTAAATATCAGCTATATCTTTCGTGGACTACTTGCCACATTTATATAGTGCTATCTATATCCATTTTTATATTGCAAAAGTTTATATCTTTGATATACACAATATTCAACCCCCACCTTTTTTAGTGTGCTTATTGCTATTTCAATTTCCTTTGCCATGCTCATCGTGTCCAATGCTACAATATATCGGTATTTTGCCTTTTGAATTTTTAACCAGAAATGGCTAAAGTAGACTTAAGTAGAAATGGTAAAAATTGCTTTTGCTAAAACTAGTAAATCTTATCCTAATATTCTAGATTAGTGTGCTAATTTCCTAGATTATTGTGCTAACCACCCTAGGGATACATGTACTCAAAGTGAACCTCGCATAGAGTCCATACACATAGAGACAAATCACACTATGACAAGTGCACAGTGCAATTCTCTCACAAATGGAAATCTAGCTCCAATAGTTTCTATTTCTCTGCTAAGCTTTACTAAATTAATCACACGCATATATATGAACCTAGCACCAAATTCTATGATTAAAAACATAAATCACTATAATTAAATCCATACATGCACAAATGACACAACATAGAGTTTTCTCTGCATGTTTGAGTTATAATTTTTTCAAGGTGTTATAGATTCCACTGCCCTTAAGTTTGGTGAGACTAGCTCCAGAAGATAATAAAAAAAAGAGCTTTTCTAAAGCCCTTAAAGTGCATATGGCTGAGTATCATGGTTCAGATAATAGTTCTGGAGATTTCATAGATGATGAAGTGGCTCTCATGTCTAGAAATTTTAAGTAGATGATAAAAAAGAAAGGAAGTTCCAACACTGGTCCAGAAGAAAGGACACAGGATTCAAAAAGAAACATAAGGAGGAAAGTAATAAGGTCATCTACTTCGAATGTTAGAAACCTAAACATATGAAGGTTGTGTGTTCCCAGCGGAAGAAGAAAAGATATTTTGGTGACAAGAAAAAGAAAAGTTTAATGGTCACCTAGGATGGCTTAGACAGTGAAAAAAGTAGTTGTTAAGACGATGGACAAGCTAACATCGATTTGATCATAGATTCAGACAAAAAGATTGAGGCAAAAACTTTTTCTGAATTTGATACCTCTTCTAGTGCTTCATCAGACAATGAAAAATATATGCCTTATGGTGTTGTTCTTCAGAACTATGATATGATTTCTCTTTAATGCAAAAAGTATAAAGAAAAATATAAAACATCTATGTTTGAAAACATTGAGTTGAAGAAATCAAATGATGTTTAGCAAAGGAACCTAAGAAAGGAAGTAACTTGTCTTACAAAATACTTATGAAAGTTTTTAGAAAGCTCAAACACCTTAACCTTGCTTTTAAAATTCCATCAACATCTCCATGATAAGTCTAGTCCAAGTTTAAAAAATGGGCATTATGTTCCAAGCCATAGTATGATTCAGACAAATGTAACTTATGTGGTAAGTTTGAGCACTCTAAGTTCAGATGCATCCATAAGAAGAAGTAGATGTCTAAGGGTATTAATGCTACTAGACCCAAAAAGATTTGGGTACCAAAATCTCATATTGTTTCTATTGCAGATATCCTTGGTAGGAAAAGCCCAGGGTTTAATTTGGTACCTAGACAATGGCTGCTCACGACACATGACGAGGGAAAGGCCTATGTTCCTCGACCTAAAGCCAATTGAAGGAGGAGCGATTGCCTTTAGAGGCACGGGAAAATGGAAGATTATCGATATATGTAAAATTGGTATCACTTTTCTAGCCTCCATAGACAATGTCATATATGTTGAAGAACTAAAATATAATCTACTGATTTTCTGACAATGGTTATATTATGTCTTTCAACAAATACAACTACAATCAAGATAGGAGATGGCAAGTTCTGCTTTACTGCCAGATGACACAACAATCTGTATGAGATTGATCTAATAGGTCTTAGCAAATAAAATATAATGTGTATGTTATCTAGAGCAGATGATAGATGGATTTGGCAAAAAAACTTGAGATGTCAATCTAAAACATATTTAAAAATTATCAAAAAAGGATTCAATAAAAGGATTACCTAAGATTTGTCAGAAAACCCATATTCTCTCTGAAACATGTCAACAAAGGAAACAAATAAAAACCTCTTTTAAATCTAAAGTTGTTTCCACTTCCAAACCGATACAATTGCTGCACATGGATCTGTTTGGATCAATTAGAACGTTGAGTCTAGGAGGAAAGAAATATGGCTTTGTCCTAGTTGACGACTATTAAAGATATACATGGTATACTTGCTTGCACATAAACATGAATCTTTCAAAGTCTTTGAGATATTTTGTAAAAAGGTTCAAAATGAAAAAGGGTTTTGTATCTCTTTTATCAAAAGTGACCATGGAACTATGTTTGAGAATGCTAGGTTCAAATCATGCTATGAGAAGAATGGTATTTTCCACAATTTCTCTCCACCTAGAACACATCAACAAAATGGGATAATCGAAAGGAAAAATTGCATGAAATGGCTAGGGCCATGCTTTGCGAAAACTCACTTCCTAAACACTTATAGGCAGAAGTAGTAAACATAACTTGTGTTCAAAATAGAATATTGATAAGACCATTGATAAAAAAGACTCCTTATGAATTATGGAGAGGAAGAAGTATAATGATCCTGTAACGGATCCGAGTTCGCACTCTGAAGTAGTGCTGATGTGGAACCCTGATTGTGTGTCCGGGTTTGATACTCTAGAAGACTATGCTTAGGAGGTTGTTGTGATGAAGGTCTAACCATGATATATAATTTTATGGATTTGGAATTTGGGCCATGAGGAATGTATGTGTAGGAAGAATGTTGGTTAGATTGATGATATTATGGTATAGATTTGTAAGGAGTCGAGATCGAACCCCAGACAATTCGGACCTAGGATATATGTCAAAAGAAGCTCTTGGGCTTTATAATATAGCACGAACCTGGACAGGTTGTCCAGGTTACGCATACCGAGCTAGACGGGTTGTCCGAGTTACAGATACCTAGCTAGACGGGTTGTCCGAGTTACGCATACCTAGCTAGATGGGTTGTCCAAGTTATGCATACCTAGCCAGACTGGTTGTCCAAGTTGTGCATACCTAGCTAGATGGGTTGTCCAGGTTGCGCATACCGAGCTAGATGGGTTGTTCGGGTTCCGCATATCGAGCTGGATGAGGTGTCCAAATTACGCGTGCTGAGTGGGACAAGTTAGACTTTTAGTAGATAAAATTGAACCCAGCAACAAGCATATGTATAATGACCAATAGCGCTAGAGTGGTGCCATGGTCATTTAAATAACCCATTTTTCAACGTTTCTATGCAAAAACACCATCATCTTCTTCATTTCTCCGTTTTCATAACCACTCACCCTTGACCAAAACTCTTTGCATGCAACTGGAAAGTTGAAAGGAACCACCCAATAGATAGATTCCAACTTTGGTTCTTTCTGAAAACCATCAGACAAAGAGATCGTTTTCTCCATGGACCTCATAGAGTTTCGATTTCGAGGGGAAGGCATTTTAAGGATGTTTAAGCTTGGAGAAGCCGTCCTCTAGCCTTCCTAGACGTTGTAGAGGTAAGACACATAAGTTTACCGATTATTTGAGAATTTGTTTTTGAGATGTATGGTGTCCCATTTGAGTTAGAGTTGGAGCTAGGCTTGGGTCCTTTAGAAAAGAATAAGTGTTTCTTTTCATGCAACGGTTGATAACCGTTATTGATTGCTTGCATGCAATGGTTAATGACCGTTATTGATGTATTGCATGCCTTTTGTAAAGCGTTATTCAGAGGATATTGGTGGTTGGGACCACGAGAACGGGAGAGTCGTGTAGCCCTTAGAGCAGCCAAGCTCAATATTCTTGGAAGTTTTCCTTTGACTGTGTTCTACCATACTCCGAAGGAGTGATGGTTATTGTATGTCATGATGCATGTGGTATTGGAATTGTGTGTTACTGTTTTTTTTAATTGAGAACATGTATATGATGTACAATGTGATCATATGTTGTATGATTGATGAGATTCTCTGACCAGTAGAATAGACTAAGTATGGACTTCTCTTGGAGCCAGAGTAATGTGGAACAACTCCAAGTGGTTAATTAATATACATAAAAACTTGAGGGAATGTGCCCTTAAGTGGATGATCTCTCTTGGAAGAGCCATATACGTCTGTGTAAAGTCCTGAGGGAATGTGCCCTTAAGTGGATGATCTTCCTTAGGCAATGTGCGCAGAGTTTTGAGAGAATATGCCCTTAAGTGGATGATCTTTCTCAGGCAATGATGTGGAAAGTCCTGAGAGAATGTGCCCCTTAAATGGATGATCTTTATCAGGCAATGACACCTGTATTTTGATATACATGTGATGTTATATTATGAGAGCCATGGTGGCTAGATTATGTGATGCCTATTTTATGTGTCATGGAAGTGAACCATGGGGGGAGAGGCCTCCAAAAACCCTGAGTTTACTGAGATTGTATCTCACCCCGTTTAAGGATTTAATTTTTGCAGGTGATGCTCAGCAAGAAGATGGTGGATCCCGGGGCAAGAGGTCCGAGTAGGGATATGGTTCTGTGTGAACCTTATGCATATTTTTTTAGAGCATGTTGGTTCATTGTTTTGTTATACCTATATACATTGAGTGCCCCAGGGGGGATACACAGTTGATGTATATTTGTTATATTATTTCACATGAATGTATACCATACATAATGCCGGGTTGGTATCGTTGTTGATGAATGATGACATCATTTTATTAGTTGCTTCAGATTAATTAACTTAATTAATCGCTGCACTTAAAAACCATAATTGAATATTAATGAACCTGATGCATATGAGTCGTTACAAGAAGCCCTAATATTTCATACTTTCATCTCTTCATATGTGAGTGTTTCATCCTTAACACCAAATATCAACTTAAAAAATTTGATTCAAAGGTGGACAAAGGAGCCTTCCTTGGGTATTCTAATACTTCTAAAGCATACATAGTGTTAAACTCAAGAACTTTAGTAGTAGAAGAATTCATCTATGTTAAGTTCAATGATGAATTACATACTAAAGTTATCTTGCATTTACTATACATATTTTAATTTATTAAATTAATAAATATATTGTATTCAATAAACATAACATTTAATTATAATTTTAATATTGAATTGCATACTATGTAATTAAATATTCAGATTTGTACTATAAGGAAAACATATTTTAATTTATTAAATTAATAAATATATTATATTCAATAAACATAGTATTTAATTATAATTTTAATATTAAATTACATACTATGTAATTAAAATATGTATAGTAAATGAATGCTTTTTAACATGAATAGTAGTCAAGGGAGCCTAATGTTGGATATAGGGGGAGCAATAAGAAGAATGAAGCTTTTGACTTAGAAGAATGTTTTGAGCTTTTCACATGCCTTGAAGATTGAAATCCAAAATGAAGTGTATGAAAAGTCAATCTGTTGATCCTTGCATTAGTATGCATATAATCATTTACATGCTTAAGTGTTTTCATCAAAGAATTAAAGCTATTTTGAAAAAGAAGTAAATTAGAAATGTTTTTGGAAAAATGCAAACCTTCTACTTTAATCGATTACAACACAATATAATCGATTATTTGCTTAAGTTTTAAATCTGAAAAAGCATTGAAGAACATTTTAATTGATTACCTATCATTTGTAATCGATTACATAGTGTAAAACAAAAGTAATGCTTTGCTACTTTAATTAATTACCATAAAACAGTAATCGATTACACAAGCTATCTTGAAAATCATGTTTCACTAATTTAATCAATTACCATACTTTGTAATCGATTACATAAAGCTTGTTTCTTAAAGAACCTTCCCTGCCTTAATCGATTACCAAATATTGTAATCGATTACACAAGAGGCTTCAGATATAAAACTTCACTGCTTTAATCAATTATAGCTCGGTTTAATCGATTATTTTGTTCGTTGTTAAACTCAGAATTCAGCCTTGAACACTTTAATCGATCAAGTGATAATTTAATCGATTACATGAGTCGTTTTAATCGATTATTAGGCGCGTGTAATCGATTACAGTATGTTACAAAGCTGTTATAGATATGAGTGAGGCTTATCTTGAAATACAACTTGAATACTTCGAAATTTCTGAATACACACAAGCCTTCTCAAAGTTCCAAAGTGATTTTCTGGTTTAACTAAAGTCTTGTCCCACTTTTAATCTTCATGGGTTTTGAATGATTTCTTGGGCAAGAATTCTCAAAGAAGTTTTGGAGAGCATGTTTTGAAATCTATTTTCTCATTCAACTCTGATTGGTAAACCACATGCATTCATATTCATTGGATCATCAGGTTGTTTCTCTCCATAATCTTTGATTATAATTTTGTTTTTGCAATTTCTGTTATTTGATGCTATTGTAAAGAGTTCTTTGAAGCTTGTTCTAGAGTAGTGTTCTCTAGGGAAGAACAGAGTAGTGTTCTCTTGTTCTTGATCATTAGGAGTCTAATAGGATTTTAGATTTCTATTCTTTATCAAGGGTTGATAAAGAGAGATTGTTGTAAAGCTTGTAGGAACTGAATTTTATAATAGTGGAACTCTAATCTAATGTTGATTAGAAGAAACTGGATGTAGCTTCTCTTGAGAAGTGAACCAGTATAAATTGCTTGTGTTGATTTTCTTTATCTCTATCTCTACAAGTAATCTTGTTCATTTGTTCTTGGTGTTATTATCATTACTCGACAAGTTCTGTTTTGAGCTATTGATTTCTTATGCTGAGTAATTGATTGATTAAAAGCATTCTTGGTTTAATAGTGATTAAGATCTTTTGACTCTGATTTTATAAATAATTTTAAAAGATCAAGTTTAAACCAATTCACCCCCCTCTTTGTTATTATGGGTATTCCTATTGTTTTCAATTGGTATTAAGAGCAGGTTCTTGAGTGTTATTCAAGATCATTATCTTTCTTTAAAAAGAAAATGAATACCACACAAATTACCTACAAGGAGGGTGCCTCCCTGAATCATCCTCCGATGTTTGAAGGAGATCACTTCAGTTTTTGGAAAAATAGAATGAAAATCTTTATTCAATCAAATGACCCAGGTGCTTGGAATGCAATAGAAAAAGGTCATGTGATTCCTATAAAAACTGTTGGTAATGATATGATTCCCAAAGAATGGGATGAAATGACAGATGCTGAAAAGATAGTTGTTTAATATGATTTTAAAGCTAAGAATATGATTACTTATGCACTTTCCTCTGATGAATTCTTTAGAACTGTTAGGTGCAAAAGTGCAAACGAGATGTGGGAGATGTTGGAGATAACTCATGAAGGTACAAATGAAGTAAGAAGATCAAAAAGCATGCCTTAATACATGAGTATGAAATGTTCAAGATGAATCCCACAGAAAAGATATCTCAGCTTCAAACAAGATTCACTCACATAGTAAATCATCTTCTTGGTCTTGGAAAGATTTTTGATGCTGAAAAGTTGAATATCAAAATCTTGAAGTGTCCCAAAAGACCGTGGCAACCAAAGGTGACAACAATCAAAGAATCAAAAGATCTATCCAAAATGTCATGGCTGCACTATTTGGTAAGCTTCTTAAGTATGAACTTGAAATGTCACAACTAACCAATGCAAAAGATACAAAAAAGAAACATAAAAGCATAGCCTTGAAAGTTGCATCCTCAAAGGTTGAAAAAGTGGAAGACTCAAGTGAACAAGATGAAAAGGACAACATGAATTTAATTGTCAAAAAGTTCAGCAAGTTCTTGAGAAGAAACAAGAACAGAAAGTTCACAAAGAACAACAACATCAACAACAAGAAGAGTGACAACAACTTCACTTGCTTTGAATGTGGTAAGCCTGACCACATTAAATCTGAATGTTCTATCTTTTTGAAAAAGCAACAAAGTGAAAACAAGACAAAGAGAGAAGGAAAGCCTAAAATAGCCTATATAGCTTGGGAAGATAATGAGTCAACAACTTCTAAATCATCAACTGAAGATGAAGAAGCAAATGTGTGTCTCACTTTCACAATTAATGAAGATGATGGTCTCTCAAGTGCTAGAACTGAGGTAAGTTCTGAATTTGATCAAGTTATTGATGTTTTTCATGAAATCCATGAAGAGGCCAAAAAGCTTACAATATCCAATGATAAGCTTAAAGGAAATCTTAGATGGCATGTTACAAAAATTACATAATTGCAAGCTAAAATTTGTGACTTGAAAGAAGAAAATGAAAAACTTGTTTCAAGTTACAAAATGAATGGATGTATATGTGCTTCTTCTTCACCTAATGTTGACAAATATAACATGTTGCAAAAAGATTTTGATGATTACAAAAGAAGTCAAGGAGAAAAATACATGTTACTCGTATCTAAGAATAGTGATTTGATTGATCTTTTGAGAAAGCTTTACAAAGGTATATGCAACTTAGCTGAAATGATAAGTGTGCAAAAATATGTTGGAGATACTTCTGGTTTGGGTTACAAACAAGGCTCAAACTCTTTTGGAAAAACTATATTTGTACCACCAAAACAGAAAAATCAAAAGAATGTCTATGATTCAAAGGTCAATCAAAATACTTACTCAAGGAACTCATTAAAATCTGTAACATGTAACTATTGTATGATGAAAGGACATACATCTTATAAATGCTATGCTAGGAGATTCTATGTGCCTAATGGAGAATGTATTTGGGTGCAAAAGAAGAAGAAAATGGCTAACTCCTATGGACCCAACCTCAATTGAGTACCTTCCTGTGAAAATTGATTTGAATTTTGCAGGTATGTCTAAGAGCAAGATCATCATTATGGTATCTTGATAGTGGATGCTTTAGACATATGACCGGTGATATATCAATGCTCACAAATCTAATTCTTAAGGATGGTGGATTTGTCACCTATGGAGACAACAACAAAGGGAAGATAATAGAAGAAGGAAATATAGGAGACAACTTTAAAACCAAAATCAGAAATGTTCTTTATGTGGAAGGTTTAAAGCATAATCTCCTAAGTATAAGCTAACTTTGTGATAAAGGGTTCAAAGTGTCATTCAATGACAATTGTAACACCCTGAAATTTCAATAACTACAAATGTATGGTCAAAATGTTTCTTACACAACTATTTGATGTGAGTGTTAGGTTATGTGAGATTTGATTGGTCTATGTTTAAATTATTTGTGTGAAATATTAATTAGAGATATTACAAAAATGTTTGAAGAGAAATGACCATATCACCTTTCCTTTGAAGCAGAAGTTACGAAAATGCCCTTGAGGTGAAAATGACGATAATGCCCGTGGATATTTTGGCTAGATATTTTAAAATAGAAGTTACAAAAATACCCTTGAACCAAAATTACACAAATACCCTTAGATATTTTGTTGAGATATTTTATAGTGAAAATTACAATCATACCCCTAGGGTGAGTGACAAATTACCATAGTACCCTTGAGGCTAAAATTACTAAGACACCCTTTGATATTTTGTGAAAGCTTGATGAAATTACAAAGTGCCCTTGGATGACAGATTACCAAAATATTTTTAGTGACAGAAAGTCTCAGAATAGAATTTCTATTAATTTCATACGGTAATAACTTTGAAATTTTATTCAGGAGAATTCAAGCATTAGAAAAATATGGAAAAATGATAAATAGAATCTGTGGAATTTTCTCTTAATTGTAGGATGAATAGAGTTATTCAATAAGATGGTTTAGTAATTTTGATGATTAGAAGCAGAATAGACCAATCAGAATTAAGATAAGAGCAGTCTTGTATGTAAGGTCTGTGTAGCACTCTGTATAGACTGCTTGTGAGCAATTTATACTGTAATTGAAGTCATTTTCTGGAAAACTCTAGAGTTCTATTATTTAATATTATCCTTAGGTAGAAGAGTTCAAATCAAACTTTACTTCCTACTAGAAAAAGCCATGTGTAAAGTAAAGATGAAACTAGATTATTCTTCTTCATTTAAAAGATGACACATGTATACAAAAGAAACCATACAATTTTCTCTTCTTTAAAAGGAAATGAAACATGATATAGAAGGAGGAAAGGAAGATAAAAATCTTCCCCTTGGCTAAAGCAAAGTCCACGTGAAAAAGGGAAGAAAAAGGGCGAAGAAGTCATGCTTTGGACAATATTTATGCAAGATAACATGAAAGAAAGCAAAACTTCACTTCCTTCCTTGTAGGTCACGTGAAAATGGAGAAAGAAGGAGAAGCTTCATGACTTAGACAAGTGAAGGGACACTTGTAAAGAAGGCATTATCACTTAGACAAGTGGAGGGACACTTGTAAAGGAGGCATAATGACTTAGAAGATTTTTTTTTGTATAAAGTAAAAGAGTAATTATGAACTTGGTTAGGATGGAATGGAATGATATGAAACTAAGTTCTAATGGAACCAAATGGGAGTAACTAGCTAGAAAGGGTAAAAATATCCTTGAATATTTTATTATTTTCCAAACTCTATATAAAGGGAGGAAGGTCTTAAGTGGAAGTCACATTCAAGACTCCATTCTTCCACCTATTCCACATGAAACATCTTCTTCATTTCACTTTCACCCTTTCATTTTCAAAGCATAAAGAGACCCCACTTCCTTGAAGAATCACGTGTAGAAGCTAGTACCATTAGGAAGAGATAAACAAGCTTCATAAGAGGTTATAATGTATGTATGGGGAAGTTTTATGATAAAGATAGTTTAAGTGTTGCTTGTGTTTTAATAAATGCTTGAAGTTCTGTGTAGTATGGCTTGTATCTGAGAAATTGTTGGACTTGAGTTATAGTTAGATGATTGAGTGCTTGAATGGAGTTTTATATGTTGTTGAGTGTTTCTATAAATCTCTGTACATGAATGATATGTTGAGTTTCTGTACATAAGTATCAAGCTAAGTTCTGTACTTGATTTATGTTGAATTTCTGAGTAAAATATATGAGACAGTGATTGAAGATTGATGTTGAAAATAAATATGAGTTGATAAAATGAAAAGAGTTATGCATTAAGTGAATCAGATTCATGTGTCTCATGTGCATAAGATTTGCCTCAGAGAGGAGGTGTGTCAGATAGCTGCAGGAACTAAGTTCGAGCGTTCAGGCAAGAGGAGTCTGAGCTGGGGGTGACTCGGTAGTGGGGAAATCATGCCACCCATGATGATCACATGAAGTGTGGGTGAGAATCCTATTGCAACACTGTGGTACCCTGACAGATCGTTTCAGTTCTGTGCCACTGGGATGGAGCTATCTTGACTGTTGGTACCACATGATAAGAGTTTAAGAGAATCATGCACATGATAAGAGTTTAAGAGAATCATGCAACATGATAAGAGTCTAAGAGAATTATGCATCTTTGAGGATGTTGTTATGAATATCTGCATATTGAATATATTATGTTGCTTAAATTATGTTTATCATAAACTTACGCTGTATTTTGTGTTTGTGGTTGACACCTGCTATGACCTCGATTTTATTCGGGTGAGCAGATGAATAGCAAAGAGAGACCACTAGTTGTATACAAGAAAAAGATTTTGTTTAAAGATATGTTGTTTGAAGATATAGTCTTTTGTTACATAATGTCCTAGTTATTTGTATTATGTAATAAAACCAATGCCAGTTTGTAGTCTTATTATATGTTACTTCAGGTTTATAAATATTAATCAGTGATGAAATTTTCTTGGAGTATCAGTTATTGGCAAAATTTTGTTATATTCAACTGGGTGCTCTTAATTAAGTTGAAAAGAATTTTCATTAAAAATCAATAATAACAAGATTGTAAGTTGAGGTGTTACAACAATTGCTGCATGATATGTGATGGACAAAATGGTGAGGTGATTCATATAGGTAAAAGAAAAGGTAATATCTATTTACTCTCCATAGATCATGCATTCTTTCACAACACTTCTTTCTTAATAAGTAAAATTGATGAATCTTGGCTATGGCATAGAAGGACAAGTCACATTAACATGCATCATATGAACAAGCTAATTAAAAAGGATTTAGTCATTGGCTTACCCAAACTCAAGTTTGAAAAGGACAAATTATATGATGCTTGTCAAAAGGGGAAACAAACAAAAAGTTCTTTTCAAAGTAAAAATGTTGTTTCTACTTCAAGACCCTTGAATTACTTCACATAGATTTGTTTGGTCCTTCTAGAACTATGAGATTAGGAGGTAATTACTATGGGCTTGTCATTGTAAATGATTACTCTAGATTCACATAGACTTTGTTTTTGAAATCCAAGAGTGATGCTTTCAATGCTTTTAGAAAATTGGTCAAACTTGCTCAAAATGAAAAGGTAAGCAAAATTATCTAAATAAGAAGTGATCATGGTGGAGAATTTCAAAATGAACATTTTGAAAAATTTTGTAAACAAAATGGAATTAATCACAATTTTTCAACTCCAAGAACACCTTAATAAAATGGTGTTGTAGAAAGGAAAAATAGATCCCTTGAAGAAGGTGCAAGAACTCTTCTTAATGAGACAAATTTGCCTAAATACTTTTGAGTTGATGTTGTACGTACACTTTGCTACACTTTGAATAGATTAATAATAAGGCCTATTTTGAAGAGAACCTCTTATGATCTATACAAAGGTAGAAAACCAAACATTTCTCATTTGAGAGCATTTGGCTGTAAATGTTTTGTATTAAATAATGGCAAAGAATCACTTGGAAAATTTAATGTTAAAGCTGATGAAGCCATTTTCCTTGGATATTCATTACATAACAAAACATATAGAGTTTTCAATGAAAGAACTTTATGCATGGAAGAATCATTTCATGTTATTTGTGATGAATCTAATCCTTCTAAAGAGGAAAAGAAGTGTGATATTGATGCAGAACCTTTGGAGGAGTTTATTCAACTAAATGGCTCAATGAATAAAGAAAAGGAAGAGCTAATTGTTGAAACAAAACAATCAACACTAGTTCAAGAGCCAAAAGATTAGAGAACCACAAGATATCTCTCCATTGACAACATAATTGGTGAAGTTTCAAAGGGAGTATCTACTAGATCATTATTAAGAAATCTCTGCTGTAATATAGCTTTTGACTCACAAATAGAACCTAAGAATATTGATCAAGCCTTAATTGATGATCATTGGATGCATGCCATACATGATGAATTGAATCAATTTAAGAGAAATGAAGTTTGAGAACTTGTTTCTAGACCTTCTTCTCTCAAACCTATTGGCACTAAATGGGTTTTTAGAAACAAACTTGATGAGAGTGGAATCATAGTAAGAAACAAAGCTAGATTGGTTGCAAAAGGTTACAACCAAGAGGAAGGCATTGACTATGAGGAAACCTTTGCACCAGTTGCAAGGTTGGAAGCCATTAGGTTATTGCTTGCATATGCATGTTTAATGGGTTTTAAACTTTTTCAAATGGATGTTAAAAGTGCTTTCTTAAATGGATATATTGAGGAGGAAATATATGTGGAGCAACCTCTTGGTTTTGCTGATTTCAAACATCCAAAATCATGTTTTTAAACTTAAGAAAGCTCTCTATGGTTTAAGCAAGGTCCAAGGTCTTGGTATGAGAGATTAAGTTTCTGCTTGAACAATCTTTCACAAAGGGGCATGTTGATAAAACCTTGTTCATCAAAAGGCAAAACAATGATATTTTATTGGTTCAAATATATGTTAATGATATAATTTTTGGTTAAACTAATCAATTGTTGTGCAAAGAATTTTCTATCTCTCTGCAAAATGAGTTTGAAATGTCAATGATGGGAGAATTAACATTCTTTCTTGGACTTCAAGTGAAGCAAATGAAGGATGGAACATTTCTAAATCAAACCAAGTATTGTCTTGAAGTGATCAAAAAGTTTGAAATGGAGAAAAGCAAAGATGCTGCAACTCCAATGGCAACATCAACCTATCTAGATTCAGATGAAAAAGGAAAGAAGGTTGATGAGTCAAAGTTTAGGGGAACGATTGGAACTTTGCTGTATTTGATAGCTAGTAGACCAGATATTATGTTGAGTGTGTGTTTGTGTGCAAGATATCAAGCAAATCCCAAAGAATCATACCTCATTCAGTCAAAAGGATCCTCAAATATCTCAAATCAACTCTAAAAGTTGGTCTTTGGTATCCTAAAGGTGCATCACTTAATATAGTTGATTATTCTGATTCTGACTTTGCAAGATGCAAGTTGGATAGAAAAAGAACTAGTGGAACTTGCCATCTACTAGGAAGTTCACTAATCTCATGGCATTGTAAGAAACAATCTTGTGTTGCTTTATCAACAACTGAAGTTGAGTACATCTCTACTGGAAGTTGTTGTGCTCAAAGCCTATGGCTAAAGCAAGAATTGCAAGATTTTTTTGTAGAATTAAAAGAAATACCTCTGTTATGTGACAACACAAGTGTTGTCAACATTTCCAAGAATCCAATAATGCACTCAAGGACCAAACACATTGAGATAAGACATCATTTCCTTAGAGATCACATTCAAAAAGGTAATATCAAAATTGAATTCATTGATACTCACAATCAATTGGTTGATATATTCACTAAACCCTTGGCTAGAGATAGATTCTATACTCTTAAAAACATGCTAGGTATCCTTGGTGAATCTAATCTTTACTAGCTTGATTGTTATGTGTTTATCTATGTGAAATAGCTTCTTACTTGATCAATCATTACATGTGCCTCCAAAATTCCAAGTTGTGCTGCATAAAACACTACTCATTCTGATATTTTCACTGTAATAATCGATTAAGCCACAGATTAATCGATTAAATGAACTTGAAAAACTGTTATGCATGAAATTCGTGCTTCTGTAATCGATTACACACCCAGGATAATCGATTATTCTTCACAGAAAAATAAATCCAAAAAATAAATTTTCCCTGGATTAATCGATTACACTGCATAAAAATCCTTTTACAAAATTTAAATTCACTAGAATAATCGATTACGGTGAATGGTAATCGATTAAATTATTTGAGAAACTGTTTCAAAAATTCAAATCTTTCTGGAATAATCGATTACGACTCGAATTATTCGATTACACAAGCTTCAAATTGATTTTACATTTCAAATCTCACTGTAATAATCGATTACGTATAGGAAATAATCGATTACACTTCATCTTCCTTAATTGAATTTCACTAAAATAATTGATTACTTAACGAATTAATCGATTACAACTTCTGCATAAACTGATTTTGCTTACGAATTAATCGATTACATAAGCATATAATTGATTATTCCTGGAGTTACTGCAGAATCTACAAGATTTTCTTGGAATTTGTAACTACCCAACTGCCAACTAAGTCAAAATTTGAATCTTCTGTGCTTTAATGTTAGTGGGTTAATTCGAATTAACTATTCCTCATTTCAAATTTGAATTTTGGAGCCTAAAATCCTTTATAAATACAACCTATGTTGAAGGAAGAAATCACACCATCTTCATCTTCTTTCTTAAGTACTATTGTGTTCTTCTTCCCTCTAAGTTTAGAAACTCTGTCCAGATAGTCTCTCATCACCCATTAGCCATGTCCACATCTAAGAGAGTTAAAAATTCCAAGATCATTGGTTAGATCATTGGTTTCCTGCTGAGAGAGACAAAATGACCTATCTTCAGTTCAATGCCACCAAATTAGTCTGTTCTCCCAAACACCTTGACCTTGAATGGTTTATAAAAGATGGTTTTCAATTCCCTGCTTTCATTGAAGCCCAGGGATTGAAAAAGTTTGTTGAAATGAAGGGTACTTTTTACCTTGAATTAGTGAAAGTGTTCTACAGCTGTGCTAAGGCTTCCATGGATGGGACACTCATGTCTCAAGTCAATGGAATGGTCATGGAAATCACTTCAGAAGTATGGGAAGCTATTGCTGGTGTTTCCTTTGAAGGTGAAAGGAAATTTGAGGAAGAAGTTGGGGGTATAGTAAGATAGATACCTATAGGGGAATGCTTCTTGATCCTCACATGAGGTTTAAGCTTAGGCTAAGTACTGGCCCCATGACTCATGAAGATAGACTTCTTCATTACATAATCACCTACATCCTAACCCCTAGAGCCACCAATCATGCCTAAGCCACTGATGATGACATACAACTTGTGTATGGCATAAAAATTCAATTCAGATGAATTGGATTCTTATTTTTGAGGAAATAATACTTAAGTCTAAAAGGTTAATGAACTATCCCTTCCCATATGATATCCTTGTGTCCAGGTTCATTGATTATTTCAACATAGATGTCTCTAATGAGGTTGTTGACAATACAAACTCAAGCAACAGCCTCATCAAAGAGAAGCATCTTACCAAGCTGGGGATGGTCAAGACCCCTTATGGCTAGCAAATGGCTGGACAACAACTCCCTACTGTTGGGAATGAAGGAGAAGCTGGTGAAGAGGCTGATGAGGATGCTGAAGATGAAGGCCCTGCTCAACCATCTTACAGTCCATTTGAATCTCTTATGATTCAAAAGATAGATGACTTATTGTCACTACACCATGAACACAGTGTTGAGACTAATTCATCTTTGGAGGAGATGAAATCTAGGCTAGAAAACATAGAAGCTAGGCTTATGCTTGATGATTTTGATAAACTAGTTTAAGCTCTGTTATTGCTCTATTTTTTTGTGTTTTCTGATTAATGTACTGTCCTTCCATTGATTAATGAATTTGCATTTCTTTTTCTCACTATTGTTGTGCTATCTTTTGTCTTTGAAAAGCCAAATAGGGGGAGAAAATTTGATTGATAACCTGATTGAAAACCAACTCTATTTTGCTCTCTGTTATGCTCTATTTTTTGTTGCATTTTTTACAAATTGATGAATGACGAAATCAACTAAGTAAGGGGGAGCAAACTAAGTTAAAGAAGCTAGCTAATGGAAGTAAATGATCAATGTTTATGTCAACAGATATCTTAACACTTGTTCTTGGCAAAGAGGCTGATTTGTTTTCAGGTTAACAAAGTTCAAGACTTCTATCATTTTCATCCCTCAAAGCACCTCAAATCTTTAACACATGGTCAATCAATATTTGGCATGTTCAAAGCCAAAAAGGGGAAGATTGTTGGATATAGGGGGAGCAACAAGAAGAATGAAGCTTTTGACTTAGAAGAATGTTTTGAGCTTTTCACATGCCTTGAAGATTGAAATCCAAAATGAAGTGTATGAGAAGTCAATCTGTTGATCCTTGCATTTGCATGCATATAATCATTTACATGCTTAAGTGTTTTCATCAAAGAATCAAAGCTATTTTGAAAAAGAAGTAAATTAGAAATGTTTTTGGAAAAATGCAAAACTTCGGCTATAATCGATTACAGCAAAGTATAATCGATTATTCGCTTAAGTTTTAAATCTAGAAAAGCATTGAAGAACATTTTAATCGATTACCTATCATTTGTAATCGATTACATAGTGTAAAACAAAAGCAATGCTTTGCTACTTTAATTGATTACCATAAATAGTAATCAATTACACAAGCTATCTTGAAAATCATGTTTCACTTATTTAATCAATTACCATACTTTGTAATCGATTACATAAAGCTTGTTTCTTAAAGAACCTTCACTGCCTTAATCGATTACCAAATATTGTAATCGATTACACAAGAGGCTTCAGATATAAAACTTCACTACTTTAATCGATTATAGCTCCGTTTAATCGATTATTTTGTTCATTGTTAAACTCAGAATTCAGCCTTAAACACTTTAATCGATCAAGTGATAATTTAATCGATTACATGAGCCGTTTTAATCGATTATTAGGCACGTGTAATCGATTACAGTATGTTACAAAGCTGTTATAAATATGAGTGAGGCTTGTCTTGAAATACAACTTGAATACTTCGAAATTTCTGAATACACACAAGCCTTCTCAAAGTTCCAAAGTGATTTTCTGGTTTAACTAAAGTCTTGTCCCACTTTTAATCTTCATGGGTTTTGAATGATTTCTTGGGCAAGAATTCTCAAAGAAGTTTTGGAGAGCATGTTCTGAAATCTATTTTCTCATTCAACTCTGATTGGTACACGACATGCATTCATATTCATTGGATCATCAGGTTTCTTCTCTCCATAATCTTTGATTATAATTTCGTTTTTGCAATTTTTGTTATTTGATGCTATTGTAAAGAGTTCTTTGAAGCTTGTTCTAGAGTAGTGTTCTCTAGGGAAGAGCAAAGTAGTGTTCTCTTGTTCTTGATCATTAGGAGTCTAATAGGGTTTTAGATTTATATTCTTTATCTAGGGTTGACAAAGAGAGATTGTTGTAAAGCTTGTAAGAACTGAATTTTAGAATAGTGTAACTCTAATCTAGTGTTGATTAGAAGAAACTGGATGTAGCTTCTCTTGAGAAGTGAACCAGTATAAATTGCTTGTGTTGATTTTCTTTATCTCTATCTCTACAAGTAATCTTGTTCATTTGTTCTTGGTGTTATTATCATTACTCGACAAGTTTTGTTTTGAGCTATTGATTTCTTGTGCTGAGTAATTTGATTGATTAAAAGCATTCTTGGTTTAAAAGTGATTAAGATCCTTTGACTCTGATTTTATAAATAATTTTAAAAGACCAAGTTTAAATCAATTCACACCCTTTTGGTTATTATAGGTATTCCTATTATTTTCACCTAAACCAACATGTACAATTGATGTGTTTTTTCTACTAGTTATCTTGTATTTTGTTATTGTGATCTTACATGTCTTCCCAAATATTTTGACCAAGTTTTCTTGAGGTGTTTCCGTAAATTACTTTTAAACTTTTTTTCCTTTTAATTTATAAAAGGGTTTGAATAGTCATTTTCTTTTCGAAACGATATTACTTTGTAAAAATTGTTTTATTAAAACACAATTCAAATTAGTTTAATCACTTTATGTATTTATTAGTTTTTATTGATGGGAATTTAGAATGTACCTTTGTACCATTTTTTTGAGTAAATGTTAATTATTAGTATTATTAGTTTTTATTAGTCAGAAGGTTCGAACCCACAACTCTCATTTCCTTCTTCCTTCACCACTAGATCAACCTTGAATATCCATATACCTTTGTAGCATGCTTTCAATTGATAAGTTGTCTTTGATCACCAAGGATCAAAATCAAGACACCTTTACTCAATCCCCTGGAGAAACAATTGAAGTAAGGAGGTCTCAATGGTGAGATATTGATATTTAGTAGACATACAACTCAATAGTGAATTTCATGTAGTGTTTTCAAGCTAATATCTCATTTGACTAAATCTCATATTGCAGGGTTAGCTTATTACGATAACCATTAATTGTATCATGATTGAATAATTTTATAGTCAAATTCATATTAGTAAATATCAATTTTATAATGTAAAAGACTCAACAAAAAAATAGCAGCACACCAATATGAAAATAAACCTTTAACCAAACTAATAAAGAAATTATGGTTCTAAAAGCTTTCTATATCAACTTTCTTATAGTCACTACTACAGTGAAGCAAAACAATGACGGTTCTAAACCCCTTAAGACGACGGTTATAAAACCATCGTTGTTGCATGTGTCATTGAAAACCATGACATTCGATGACGGTTGTAAAAACTGTCTTCGTTGATGATTTTTTTTACATACTTATGAAGACGGTTTTTAAGTCAAAATCGTCTTTGTTGATCATTTAAAAAAATACGTATGAAGAAGTTTTTTAAGTCAAAACCGTCTTTGTTGATCATTTTTTTAAAATACATACGAAGACGGTTTTCAAGTCAAAACCGTCTTTGTTTGTGTACACACAAAGACGGTTTTGACTCAAAACCATCTTTGTTGATCATTTTTTTTAAAAAAAATACATATGAAGACAATTTTTAAGTCAAAATCATCTTTGTATGTGTACATATTTGTTGATTATTTTTTAAAATGCTTTCTATATATATAATAATGCTAATACAAAATAAAGCAATTGACTAACTATATAACAAAACAATACCTTGAACATTTTTTATTCTATAATGCTATAACTAAACAAATTGTTATTCTATACACTAAAATTTGGAATTCCACAAATTACCAGCTAGCTATGCAGTCAACCACTTAAATGTTGAAGAGAACTTGATTTTGAGGTACCATAGCTCAGATATAAGGGATTTCCAATATAAGATCATCATTTTTTCGCATCGATAGACAATGTCACCCATCTATAATTGCTCAAATTAGAAATGAGAAGGGCAAAGATGTCTTTAAATTGGGGAAAACATGTATGACATTGAATTTACATAATATTTGAATAATTCTGCACACAAAAATTGTAAATTTCATGACTCAGTTATTATAATTTATATATTTATTAGGAACCATTCATCTCCTAATCTTCCACAATTATGTTACACAAAGAAACCACTAGACCCACTAGCTAGTGGCAAAGAGGGAGAAGGACCAGTAACACAAAGCTCTTTCCACCTGATGCATCCATTATTGTTTCTTTTTATTTGACAACATTCATAATTCATCATATTTATATTTTCCTTTTTTTACAAGCAGCCAAAGATTATTGTTACAATGCTAGATTTCAAGTTTTATTTAAGGCTTAATTAACAACTTCTGAATGCTTGCTTTTATTAACAACTTCTAATACTCATGCAGTGTATGGGTAATGGGTTTGCTATAGGGAGAGAATCTCACTACCATAAAGCCTTTAGCTGGGTAAAAAAAGCAATAATACCCCCACAAAACCATGTTCTGGTCAAATAAAAAATGAGAAAATTACAAGAAAAAAGGAATTATTGGCCAAGACATTCCTAGTTTATGAACAAATGAAACCAATATTCAAGTCAATTAGTGTTTGGACATCATTAACCAATTGAGTGTTCAGTTGAGTTTTTCCTAAACTAGAAATATCAATATCAAGAATTCCTTCTGCATGAAGAAATAGAAAATTCCTTAGAATTCAGTGATCAAGTAGAATCATGCCAATCACTGTCCCATGAAGAAAATCAAAACATGTTCCCATATAAGAATGTTCCTAGAAAACCTGAATGAGTCAAGGAATTTGTTAGAGGAAAATGCAAGGAAAAGAGAGGGAATTCTAATTAATTGGATGGTACAACTAAGAAAAAGGTTGGAATGATGGAACCAGAGTAGGGTAAAGAAGAATTTCTCAGTCACAACATATAAAATAGTGCTATTAGGTTGTAATATAGAGTAGATTACTCGAGTAATAACTTTTACTCACCTTAGATATGTATGGTATAAGTTTAAATCTGGAATTTCTAAAGGCATCATTACCCTTCATAAAACTCTCTAGCAAAAGAGCATCTTCCGCATGAGTATTCATCATATAGTATTTTGCTAGACTGTATGTAGTAGAACTTGGAACCTAGTTAATAGAAACACTTAATTATTGTTGTGCTCAATTTTATGTAACAACCTAAGCACAAGAAGACTATAAATTTACCTGAATGTTTACAATGAATAAGAACTCGGGTCCTCCCTGTGCTGCATATTTCTGCAAGTAACAATTTTATAGAAATATAAATAGACACTGGCCAATGAAATGAAAGGGCTAAAAAATGCTCATCCAAAAAAAACTTGAAATTAATAGAAATATAAATACCCAAAGTAATTGCTACAAGAAAAACTCATATATTATTATGCTCTGCCATAAACTTCTACTTTGAGCATGTTCAAACAGTCACTTTAGTCTGGGTCAAACACCAAATCATTTGTAGTCAAATTAAAACACTCAAAATGGCAATCTTTTTTTTTTGTGAACATAATAAGAATTATTTTACACAAGCAGGGAAGAATATGAAAAAATGTTGAGTATAAATAAATAAAAAGGCACTCATATGGTGACCTTACATAATAAGACATCTAAATGATACCTATGATTTTTCCTTTTTCAACTTAAAAAAGAATACAGAAATGTGTTTGATAGAACACATTATTTAAGAATTTTGGGGTTAAACATACACTTACCAAACATGGACTGATGAGCGAAAACATTCGAGCATGACGGAGATGATGGATTCGCATTGTGGCTCAGATTTCCATAGCAGCAACTCTTCTTCTCCCTCCATTCTTTGGTCTGCTTTTCTTCAACGTACTCTACTCTCAATAGAAAAGGGCTTCGTTTCTTGTCTCTAGCACTTACTTGTCGACAAGCACATTGACCAAAACCCTAGCAGAGTTGTAGTTGTCGTCGAGAACGTCCTCGTCGGTGAGGGCCACGAACCTCTCTTGCTACGGTGTTGTAGGCACGTGTCACCTCCTCCGTCTTGTCGAAGTTTTCTAGCCAGACGAGGCTCTTCTTGCCAGGATTTCTAATCTCTGCAGCGTATCTCACCCACAACCTCTTTCTCACTCCACAAAAATGCACCTCCTTCCAGCCAAAGACGGTGGCACTGTCGCGGGCAATAGCGGCGACGACATGGTCCTGGGTGAGAAAGAGTGGTAGAAGAAGAAGCGACTGATGAGAGAGAGTGGGAGAAGAGGAAGTGGAACTCTAAGAGCGAGAGAATGAGAGAGAAGCCACTTAAATAGTACAAACATTTTAAAGACGGTCTCGTAACTTTTCCCCAAACCGTCTTTGAACACTATTTTTAAATACGGTTTTTACACAACCATCTTTGTTCGTTTCATTTTATTTACAAGTTTGCCACCGTGTTTTATTTTAAAATGGTTTTGAAACAACAGTCTTTAATTGGATGTCGTCAAAAGCTGTTTGTGTAATAGTGAGTACTTCATTAATTATCTAGATAACAATAGTGTTATGGTTCTTCCAAAGCAATATTGGAACTCAAATTCAAGTAGTTGCATCAAAATATTTAATGCTATGTAGTTGTAGTGCAATTTAACTGTCTTCTACATAATTAAATGGTTGGACTTTATCATTTAATGTTTTTAATTTGTGTAGTGAACTTATAAATATACTCTATTATTAGCAATCCGATAATTTTTTAAACTCTATATTCATTTATCTCAGTTGCGTTAAATTTATTATGATAACTAATTTATGTGCACTATACTAAAGTACGTATTTTAACCAAAAATTGATAGTACAAGTAGTTTGACATTTGAGTCTGTTAACTAAGGCTTGGAATTCGATCTCCAACTTACATATGGAGTCAGAGTTGAAGGTTTTACTTTATCCTAAAATGAATCGACCTGGTGGAAGATGATTAATTGGGTATCAAATAAGTATTTAATTTGTATTATTCTAATAAAAAGCGTTGCACCTTTGACAATTTTAATAGTTCGACGATAAGAGAGTGTTACTAGCTAGTAATTTGCTTTTTTTTTTTTCCATCAACTTTTAATTATATTACTTAAACCATACAATTCCTCTATTACTTATGATAAGTGCGAAAATTAAAAAGAATTAAGAATATATATATGTTCTAAATCTAATTCAAAAGGTAGACTGATAAGGATTGCCTTTTTCATGTCACCCATTTGGTCTTTTATGAGTATATGCTTAACTGGTTTATGATGAGTGTATAACTTGTTGGCAATTTATTAAGCAATACTGTTGAGGGGACTCTATGTTCATATGGTCTACTCGTCAAATCCTTATCAGGCTGTAGCAATGTTATTATCTTCTACTTCAAGGAAGTTATATACCACAACTTTGTTTATTCAAATCTGATTCGTAAAATAAAATACAGAAAGAACATGTACCATAGAAACTTTAGGTAATTTTTTGAGCAAAAATATTCCAATACGACTCATTTAATAGATATTAGGTCCTTATACAGAGAGTATTTGCTTATATATACTTAATGACCCAATTGAAAATTTGGAATGCAAATTCTGATTAAAAATAATATTTAAATATTATTGATCGAGGGTCTCTATCATGTATATGGTTTGTTAATGGAATCCTTATCAACATGTAGCAAGGTTATTTTCAAATACTTCAAGGAAGTTTCATACCACAAATTCAAGTATGTTTTATTAGAAAATGTTGTTCCCAAATTTGATTTTAACCTTATTGAAAGAATATGCTACATCATGTCAGTTCAGTTACTTGAATTATTCTAGAAATAACTTAAAACTTATGGAACAAAATGATATTAAGTTATTCCAATTTTGACAAACAAAAAGTACAAACTATTTAATTGAATATAATATAATCAACTTAGTAATTATTTTATTCCTTGGTCAGCTTAATAACATGACAAATTGAATGAAAAAGATGATAGCATGAAAAAGTCGTTAACATGAAACTAGATATATCATTTAACTTCGGATATAGAGCATCTTAAACAATTAAATAAAAGATAACTAAACCAAAAATATTAGAAATACTAAGAAACAAAAATATATAATTCACATAGTTAATTATAAAAGTAAAAAGGTAAATACATACCAGGTTATCAGAAGAAACATAAGTATTAACTCATACTAAACTTTAGCCATTTATTATTAGAAGGGATGATTGAAAAAATAAAGAATAAAATGTTCCTATTAAGATAAGCTTTAAAGAAAAAAATTATTTTGACATGTAGTGAACAACTCTACTTGTATGGAAACAGAGGAAAGGAAAAAATGAAATGAAAAAGAAAAGAAAAGAAAAATACATCTATTACAAAATTTAAAAATTAAGTTCAAGGGAAAGGATGAGAAACACTGGTTGTGAAGATAAGGAGAGAGAATCTTTGACCAATATAAGTGTACACGCTATTGCAAACTTAGTAACTAACCTCATTTACTTTTGTTGGAATTTTCTATTCCAGTAACTAATATGGGTTAATATTTTAAAAAAATTATATTAAAGTCAAATGATTTATTTAGTCTTTTATCTTTTTTTTTTGTTCAATTTAGTCCTTTAGTTTTTAAAAAGTTTATTTTAGTTCCTTATGTTTTTAAAAAAGGACCAAAATGGTCCTTCCGTCTATTTTGAACTAATATTGTTAATGATTTTAAAATATTGGCAGCTAAAACTATCACAAAATGTAACATTTTTCCTTCATCTTCCTCCTCTTCTTCATCTTCATTTGTTTCCTTCATTCTCTCGGTTCTTCACCGGACAACACAACACCAGCAGAGGATCTAGAAGCTTTTGTGCATTATATTTGAGTGCATCGTCTTCAATTTTGTCCTTGTCATTGAAAAACCCTTCTCTTTCAGCACATCATCTTCAAGTTTTTTTCTTGTCGGCAACCCCTTCTTTGTCACAGTGCTCCAACGCATCGTCCTCAACTTCGTTCTCCTCGGCAGCCCGTTCTCCGTCACGATGCTCCAATGCATCGTCCTCAACTTCATCGCGTCGTAGGAGATTCACTCCTTTCTTGAACACTCACTCATAGAGATGTTGACGATTAGAAAGAGGGTGTCTTTGACACGTGCGTGGTGAGTTGCTTAGTAAAGAACTAGGAGGAGGAAGGAGAAAGGAGAAGACGAGGAGGAAAATGAAGGAAAAAAAGGATACATTTTGTGGTTATTTTTAGCTACCAAAATTTTAAAATCATTAATAGTGTTAGTTCAAAGTAAACGAAAGGACCATTTTTTGGTTCTTTTTTAAAACATAAAGGACTAAAATAAACTTTTTAAAAGATAAAGGACCAAACTGAACCAAAAAAAAAATATAAGATAATGGACTAAATAGGTCATTTGGTCTTATATTAATTACTAATCATTAGTGGCTTTATTTTATGTGATCAATTTAAGTGAGCTCGTTAGACTACCAAATAAGGTGATGTGCACTTAAATGAGCAAATGTCAGTGTTGACTTATTAGGAGATAATGGAGACCCTATTAGGTTAACACATTATAAGTAGGCTATAGTCCCTAATATACTGAGTCAACAAGTAGTTTAATTATCTTCTCCTCATCTAAAAAGTTACAAAGGTCCCCTTAGGAATAAAGAGACTCTGATTGGGGAAGAACCATAATGTCATTGTTCCTGTTCGTGATGGTTTGTTGTAACGATCCTATAACAATTGTCGAATAATGCTTTAATCAAGAACCAGCTACAGATTCAAGTATTTATTTTAATCCTTAATAATCAAATATATTGTACATCTTAAGACCTGTGATTTTTTATTTCCGCATAAAGAATAAAGAATACTAAAATAAGGATTAAAGACTAAAGAATTCCAATAAATAATATCAGAGCAAACCCTCATTGTTTAATTTTTAGGATTCGAAGTTTTTCAATTATTTGATATTTGGATAGTGTTTCCTTGAATTGATCCTGCTGTGAATACGGTTTTAGTATCGAAAGTTTTTCTTTTACATTCGAACAAAGCCGTAAGGGACTGATACATTATGTTTATTGTAAATCCTGAGACCAACTGTATTAAAAAAAGGAATTATAAAAGAGTTATATAGTGTGGTAATTTGGATTTTCCAAGGATCTGTTATTCCACCTTTTTGTTATGTTAAAAAAAGAAGGAATTTCAAAAGCAATTGGTCTTGAACATAAAGATTTGAAAACTCCTCGATGTTATTGCTTTTGGCATGTTTGTTAGATTAGAAAGTTTAAATTTGAAATATTGTTGTAAAAGTTAAAGTTTGTTTTTCTGTTTAATGAAGCTGGTCTTCAAGAAGTTGTTTTCGATAGTTTGTTAGAGACTTCTTAGGAATTATTCTTGTAACAGATTATGTATTACATGTGTATAAATATACCTCAATTGAAGAGGAAAAGTATGAATGAAAAAGAGGAATTATATTTTTCACATGGTATCAATTGGGTTATGATCCAGGAAAAATATTAGATCCACATCGCTTCAGTTCTTCTTTTATTTTTCAGTACTCACACCCGTATTCCCCACATAGCTTCTGTTCCTTTTTATTATTTTTCAGTTCTCAAACCCGTATCTGAATATAATTTTTTCCAAATCCCTAAATTCCTTTTCTTCCCAAACTCGTTCCTTAATGCCTGAATCAAACCCTCTTCTTGAAACCAACCCTTCTCTTGAATCAAACTCTTCCAACCCTGTACTTACTACTCTTGTCCCACCCTCAAATGTCATCATTCACCAAGATAGCTCTTCTTTTCCTATTACCGTCATTCTGGATGACACGAATTACCCTATTTCGTCTCAATTGATGAAGATGCGTATTGGTGCTCATAATAAATCTGGTTATCTTATTGGTACCATCGTGAAGCCTCCAGTCGATGACCCATCGTATAATACTTGGGTTACTGAAAAAAACCGGGTCAAGAGCTTGCTCATTGACTTTATGAATCCCTCTTTGATGCAACGCTTCTTGCGTCTTCATTATGCTCGTGAGATATGGGATGCAGCGTTTCGCACCTTCTTTGATGGATCTGATGAGACATGCTTGTTTGAGTTGAATCAACGGTCATTCACCATCAAGCAACATGGTCGTCCACTGTCCACCTACTTCACTGAATTACTCTCCATATTCCAAGAAGTTGACCATATGACCTTTACTCAAGCTGATACTATTACTAGAATAGTTCAAATGCACTCTGTTATGGCTAGGTTACGCGTTCATATCTTCCTCAGTGGGCTTGATGCTTAATTTGATTAGATTTGTGGAGAAATACTCCGGAAAGATCCTCAATTGGATCTTGAAAGTTCATAAGCATATGTTCGGCGGGAAAACCAACAACACATCGTTATGAATCATCTTGTCTCTTCCCACGACACCTCTACCATGGTGACACACTCTTCTCGCCATTCCATTGCTCATATGAAGCCTCGTAAAGAAGGTACTCCGTTCAAAACTTTGTGTTCTCATTGTCATGACTCCAGTCACACAAAAAATAAATGCTTTGAAATAATTGGGTATCCTGAATGGTGGGATTTTAATAAATGCCCTCATCGGAAGATTCTAAATGAAGCACTCTCTATTGTCTCTGATCCTGTTTCCTCACCTCCTCCTTCGGCCCATGTTGTATATGAAGGAATTCTTGGCAAGTCACATGCTTTCTCTACATTATCTCGAATTAATGCTTGGATAATTGATACAAGGGCCTCAAATCATATAATTCGTGATCATACCCTTTTGTCTATTTTTTCTCCTTCCCCTAAAACTATGATTTCAACGGCTAATGGTGGAACCTCTGCTATTATTGGTGAAGGCTCAATCTCTCTTTCCTCTCGACTACACCTTCATTCAGTTTTAGTAGTCCCTTCCCTAGACTTCAATCTTCTTTCTGTTAGCCAACTTACCTCTAATCTTGATTGCTCTGTTATTTTTCTACCTTCCCAATGTTTATTTTAGGACAACCAAACAAAGGAGATTCTTGGCTATGGTGTTAGACAAGGCAAGCTTTATTTCTTGGATGTCTCCTCTTATGGCTGTAATTTATCTTCTCAGGCATCTGCAACTTCTACTGTGGATACTGCTAAAAATAATGCGTGACTGTGGCATAGAAGACTTGGTCACCTTTCCTTTGGATATCTCAAAAAGTTATTTCAAGATTTTTTTTCTGCTTTAAATGTTGCTGATTTTCATTGTTCAGTTTATGAAATGGCTAAAAGCCATAAAATTCCCTATTATCCTAGTTTGAATAAAAGCACTATTTCGTTTCAAGTTGTCCACTCAGATGTTTGTAGTCCTGCCCAAGTTCCTTCATTTTCTAAATCCTTTTATTATGTCACTTTGATTGTTGAATGTACTCGTATGTGTTGGGTGAGTCTCTTAAAACATAAAGGGGAAGTTTTTTTTGTTTTCCAAAGATTTCATTCAATGGTCCAAACACTATTCAGTAGCAAAATTCAAATCCTTCAATCGAATAATGGCATGGAATACATGAATGGTGGGTTCAATAATTTTTTTATCTTCTTATGGGATTAAACTTTATACCACTTGTACTTATACCCCCAAACAAAACGGATTAGCTGAGCGCATGAACAGAAAAATATTGGAAGTAGTTAGGGCTTCCGTATTTGGCATGAATGTTCCTTCTTCCTATTGAGAGAAGGTCGTAATCTCCGCTGCTTGTCTCATAAATCAGACCCCTTCTAGTGTTCTTAAATTCCAAACACCGTACCAAGTCCTTACGTCACACTTTCCTACACCCCACTCTTCTAATCTTGCACCTCGAGTCTTTGGTTGCACCACATATGTTCACATTCCCAAGATTCAGTGCTCAAAATTAGATCCTTGTGCAAAAAAATGTATTTTCGTTGGGTACTCAGATGTTCAGAAAGGGTATCGTTGTTTTGACCCTCTCTCTCATAAAATACATGTTACATTGGAAGTTACCTTCAAGGAAAATGAACCTTACTATTCAGGGGGAGATTCTACTTCTCCTTCTCAGGGGGAGAATTTATTGCAAAACAGTACAAGCAATGGAGAAGAAGAAGTTTGGTTCTCCACTTGTGTAGCACCACTGAACCCCTCACTGCCTACGCCAGATTCCAACACTGTCCAACCAGATGCTGCTCCTTCAGACTTCTAGAATACAGAACCAGTTACTGCATAACTAGATGCCACCGAGGTACCTTGTCTAACTCATATAAATCAAGAATCTACTATGGTTATCTTAGAAACTCGACCAAAAACCAACACAGAGGTAAATCTTGTTCCTCCTTCTTCTATACCACCTGACACACACACACCAGAAGGTCATCTAGACAAACAAAGGTATGCCTAGAAAGTTTAATGAACTCGATCCTAGCTAAATATCCTCTTAGCAACTATGTATCTACCCAACACCTATACGAATCATATGCATTATCTGTTAACCAATTATCCAGTGTATCTACTCCAAATAGTGTGCAGGAAGCATTGAATGATCAAAATTGGAAACAAGCTATGAACGTAGAGATGGAAGCCCTTCAAAGTAACTCAACTTGGGAATTAACACCTTTTACCAAGTGCAATGTGAAATTAAAAGCAGATGGGAGCATAGACCGATACAAAGCGAGACTAGTGGCTAAGGGATACACACAGAAATATGGAGTTGATTACCAAGAGACATTTGCCCCTGTAGCCAAACTCAATACTATAAGGATATTACTTTTTGTAGCAGCTAATAGGGACTGGATCTTGAAGCAGTTTGATGTGAAAAATGCTTTCTTAAATGGAAATTTGGAGGAAGAGGCTTACATGGATGTGCTACTAGGAGTACAGTTGAATAAGGACAATAAGAATCTGGTTTGCAAACTTAAAAAGGCATTATATGGGCTCAACCAATCACCCAGGGCATGGTTTGGGCGTTTTTCTCTAGCAATGAAGAAATTTAGGTACAAAAAGAGCAACTCTGATCATACTCTTTTATAAACATAGAGAACAAAAAATAACTATTCTAATAGTTTATGTGGACGATATGATACTGACAGGAGATGACAAAGATGAGATGAAATCCCTTGAGCAACATTTGGCAACCGAATTTGAGATGAAGGATCTAGGAAACTAAAAGTATTTTCTTGGAATAGAAATTGGAAGATCTGAAAAAGGCACTTTTGCATCTCAAAAAAAGTATATTCTGGATCTCTTAACAGAAACTGGAATGTTGGCCTACAAATCGGTTGAGAATCCCATTGAAATGAATCACACACTTGGAGTATATCCTAATCAAGTAGAGACAGACATCAGAAGATATCAGAGATTAGTGGGAAAGTTAATTGTAACGACCTAAATTTCTACTTATTCTTATTAATTTTATTATTACTTAAGAGATAAATTTTCTAAGAAGCGTATACTAGTAAAAATTCTAAAGCGTAAAATTTACAAAAGTTTTGAAACTAATACATTATACACAGTCATAGTTCTTGTTCCAAAAGTCCATATAATACAAGTACAGTACTTTCCATACTTCAGACTAATACATAACTTCCTCACTACTCCAGAGCTTCAAGGGACCTGACCTTGGTTGTCATCTAAGAAAAACATGAAACAAATCTTGTGAGAAATAAATCTCTCAGTAGGCAGAGCTAAATCCCGAACTTATTAGTAGGTTAGTAAAATCATCAAATAATCAAACACATCCACAAGAAATATGCAACTATATGAATGCATGTGATGAACTATCCCAGGGCAAATGGCCTCCACATATCGTCTGTATGTGGCCACACTGAGTGTGGACGCTGCTATAGTCTTACGCAAACATGCATGAATTTTGTCATATATCCTTGCACCTGGGTACTACATATCGTACTGTATGTAGCATCAGATTCTGTTTCCCCAAAGCCTCGTACTGGACTTGGAAACAGTAATCCACCTATCTTATCTTATCACATCAATATTCGTCCATAATAAAAATCAACTCCGTAAGCAAAATACAGATTACTTTATGGAAAAATATTTTCATCATATCATCATATGTATCATAAGTATGGTTACACCACCATAATATGTATCATGAGTATGGTTACACCACCATACCTTAATCAAGTAAGATTGTTACCAAATTTTATGCATAACCGGAGAATAGTTTTTAATTATAGAAAATTATGTTAGTAATCTAACTAATAATCCTCAATATAAATAATATCTATTCCTTTAAAACTTCACAAGAAAAGATTCAAACCTAGTATGCATCTTGATTCTCCTTTCACTTACCACCTTTACTAATTAATCCTCAAAATGAATCATTCAAGTATTTAAACCATTTAACTACATACCATTCATCCTCTACTTCTAAAATTTAAAACAAAACATTTCCATAAAAATATCAACAGACAGCCCAAAGTATTATCAAAATCACCTTCAAAAGATCATCAAATGGGCTTCCATACATCACTAATCTTTATGCGTATAAATTATCTTATGGCTTAAATCAACATATTCTCATCAAAGAATAACCTTCAAATAGCACGAAATTCAAGCCTAAATTATAACCATAATTCAGCCTACTAAAGCATGTAAATTAATCAAAGCCATTGATTAACTAGAGATTTAGGCTTAGCCTACCTCAAGTGAGTTTGAGTCTTGATATCCTTCTAGGCTTGTTAAATCCTTCCCAAGGTTATTTGCCTCTACACGTAAATTTCTCCAAGGTGATGGGGTTTACTTGATTTAAGCTTTAAAGGGGCAGATGAAATAAAATGAGAGTGGTGTGAGGGAGAGAGTTCACGTGAGGTTTGAAGAAAGTAGTGGTCTTGGAATTGGCTTATACTTAGGTTCCTCCTCCTCCCTTTATATAGTGGTGAAGAAATGATTACTTAGAGAAAAATCTTATAAGCCATCATTATTCCTTTACAAGTGTCCTTACACTTGTTATAATCTTAAGGCTTCCTTCCTTTCTTCCTTCCAAGTGTCCCACCACTTGGCATGATTTAGAGCTTCTTTTCTTTTGCTTCCAAGTGTCCAAGCTCTTGAAGTTTCTCCATTTCTCTTGCATTTTCGTGGAGTAGCTTGCCAAGGAAGATTTTTATGCTTTTTCTTTCATTCTTGAGTTTATCCCAAATCTATTTTTAGTGAAATTCTAATTCTGGATTCGTTAACCGTTGGATCTCTTTAAAATTTTAAAGGTACACTACTATCTTGCATATGTAACTTTTGACCGTTGGGATTGTTGAAATAATGTCTAGAGCTGTCCACGTGCAAGATGGAAGAGTATAGAGAAAGCTTGGCTACAAATATCTCTAGGGTTATGATGACTTAGCTTTCTATTTGGTTTAATCCTATTGGCTATTAGTTCTTCATCCTACAAGTGTCCACGTTCTTGAGAATTCTACATCATCCTCCTTCCTTCTTAATTTGCACGTGGAGTACCAAGCTTGTAGTGAAATTCTCATTTGTTTTCCTTTCCTACGTAGGACAGCTAGGCTTTAGTTATGCTTTTCTTCATTCTTTTACTTATTATAGTATCCTTGAAATTAAATTGTTTCTAGCTTTTAGAAGGATCTAATTTACATTTTCCCACCTAAGATTAATATAATTCTAGGTTAATCATAATCCTATTAAAATTTCTTACAATTAATACATTTAGGGTATTATTTACCTACAATTTACATTTACCTTAATTCATTTACTTTTGATTATTAAAATTACTAAATTGATTCATCAAATGAGTTTATTCCTTTTATAATTGAGAGAAAATTCCTTAGATTATCTGTATCATTTTTTCATATTCTTCTGATGCTTGAGTTTTCTTAAATAAAGCCTCAAAGTTGTCATCTTATAAAATTCCTAGAATTTTTATTCTAAAATTTTCTGTCACAAAATATGTTGATACTTAGTTAGCTAAGTGTATTCTATAATTTCATCAATTTCCTACAAAATTTCTAAAGTTATTTGAGCATTTTTGGCCTAAGGGCATTTTGATAATTATGCTATTCAACCTAGAGACATTTTGGTCATTTTCAAAAATTTGCAAGGGCATTTTTGTAATTTTCATCCTAAGGGTATTCTAGTAATTTCTACTTCATGGAATGAGTGATTTAGTCATTTTTCTTTAAACATACTTGTATCCAAATATCATCTCATTTTCTTAAGTAATTATAATAAAATTTTGAGGATGTTACATTAATCTATTTATCACACGCTAGGCCATACATTGCTTATGCAGTTGGGGTGGTAAGCAGGTTCATGCATTCTCCTGGTGTCGTATAAAGGCTGTATATAGGATTCTAAGATATCTAAAAGCACCACCTAGAAAAGGCATTCTGTTTTCAAAAATCGGCAAGAAGGGCATTGAAGGATACATGGACTCTGATTGGCTAGAGATAAAACTACTAGGCAATCCACCTCAAGCTATTTTACACTAGTTGAAGGTAACTTAGTCACATGGAGGAGTAAAAAATAGAAAGTTGTTGCAAGGTCTAGTGCTGAGGCCGAATTTAGAGGTATGGCTTATTGTGTTTGTGAACTCTTGTGGATTAAAAATATTCTGAGTGAATCTGGGTATTAAATATGATCTTCCTATGAGTCTTTATTGTGATAACAAGGCATCTATTGAAATTGCTCATAATCCAATTCAACATGATAGAACAAACCATGTTGAAGTAGATAGACACTTCATAAAAGAGAAATTGGATTAGCAAATTATTATCACACCCTTTGTCAGATCAGAAAACCAACTTGCAAATATCTTAACCAAAGGAGTTTTGGGAATAGCATTAGAGAGTACAATTGGAAAGTTAGGCATGTATGATATCCATGCACCAACTTGAGGGGGAGTGTTAGATTAGGAAGTTTAAATTTGAAATATTATTGTAAAAGCTAAAGTTTGTTTTTTTGTTTTATGAAGCTGGTCTTCAAGAAGTTGTTTTCAATAGTTTGTTAGAGACTTCTTAGGAATTATTCTTGTAACAGATTATGTATTACATGTATATAAATATACCTCAGTTGAAGAGGAAAAGTATGAATGAAAAACAAGAATTATACCTATATTGTTTTTGACAATGTTCTTGCTAAAGTTTTGAAAACTTTTTTTTTAACATGGTCCATGGGATTATAAGGATATATAATCTATGATCTGTCTTCCTTATGTTAAATTATATATGTTTTAGGTATAAGTTTTTATTTATTATTTTGGAATATAAGCTTCTATAATTCCTGCATGGTGTAAGCGTACAGTTTATAGGCTTATTATGTTTTTCCTGGGAATGGCATCATTGTCTTAGATTCATTATTGGGGACTTGTGAGTTTAAAGTTTTGGGAATGACTTATGGATAATGGCGATTTTATTTTGATATGGGTATTGATTTGGATTCGATTTCGTCCTTTTATTTTTGGGTCACTGTGAATTGATTTAGTTTTTCCTTTTGTGTATAATTTATTATGTTGTATAAGTTATACAGTTATGTGTACAATTTATCAGTGTTGATATGATTGAAATTTTCAATCAGTGTATATAAAGATTTGATGGTGAAATTAAAAATAATTTTTAAGATACTTTCTTATGTAATGATTGTTCGGTGGTGATTTGTGATCGTTGAGCTATGATACAGACATACACTTTTGGATTTTGCGTTTATACGAAAAACTTGTGTAAATTTAAGTCATCTCATTTTAATTAAATTGCTAGTATTTTTGGTTTGATTAATTGAAAGAACTTGTTGCCAAAGTAATCTCTGTTGCCTAGGTTAATTTAATTGAAATTACATAAATGTTGTGTGGCTATTCATGCGAATTGTGCTTGGCCCAAACGAAGACCCAATTTGGCTGAATAATTACATGCTTGAGATGGTAAATATGTGGTGATTATAAGGATTGATTTTCCATGTGAATAATGAAATGTCCAAAGACAACATTATTTAATAGGATTTATAACCAGATTCATTTTCCATGTGAATAATGGAGTATCCAAAGACAATTATTATTTGACAGGACTTCTTATTAATGTTTGATAATTGCGTTGAGAGTAACACTTGCAGTTAGACCTTTCAATCCAAATATTGGGGATTAATGGTGCACTATGTATCTTGTTTGGATCTTTAAATTTAGTATAAAGATAAATTATGCATTGTATGTTTATTCTTCTCTCATTAGTAGTTTTTGCTACCACTCTTATTTTCACTATTCATATTTTTGGAATCCCAAACCTGCAATTTTAAAAAGAGTCAATTGAGATTTTTTTTTTCAATTGCATGGAATTGGATGAATTGGTCTTGTTTAACTACAAAAAATTCTGATGGGTTTTATTCATCATGAGATCAAACTAGCTTGTTCTTTATTGTGATGCTGAATCAAATTAAGTCATTCTTAGAATAAGAAAAGGAAGACAATTAAGGAAGAAACAAAAGAGCAAAATAAAGAATTTACTTATTACTTTTGTAAAAAGGTGGGACATATGAAGTAATTAAAATTGTCCTAAGTACACTGTTTGGTGTGAGAAGAAGGGTAAACTTTTTTTTTTTTTTTGTGTTTGTCCTAAAGTTAATTTAGTTTATGTACCCTAGGACATTTCGTGGGTAGATTCTAGTGTTATTACTCATATAAGTATGTTTTTGCAAGATTGTTTGTAGAGTCATTTGCCAAGTGATGTTGAAAGAATCATCTATATTGAGCAATGACAATAAAATACTACACCAATTTTTAATTTGGGACAGCCAAGGGTCACTTAGGGAAGCTTGCACCATAAGCTTCATTTAGCTTGCATTTAGGCTCCTTTTGTTGCACTTCAAGCTTCATTTGAATTATCATTTCATGTGCATTTGATATGTAATTTCGTGGCCTATATAAGTTGTCCACAAACTGAATGTAACTAACTTTGGTTCATTAATACAAATCTGAAATTTGTGTGAGAGTTTCTCTCTTGTTATTGTGCAAGAACCTCTTGTTTCTTATGAATAGCTTCAAGCTATTGTAGTGATTCTTCCTAGACTTATTGGAGAACTTCTCCATGGTGTCTTCCATCTTCATCCCTAACCTCTCTTCCATCTTCCATTGTTGCCATTAAAGAAAGCTTCCAGCCATACATTTTCATGAAAGCTTGGACAGCTTGTGTGTTCTTGAAAGTTGCTTGAAGATTGGGTTTCATTGCAAGGTAGATTTGGGAAATTTCATGTCGAATGGGTTTAGACATACATCATGTGGTATCTAGAGCCTAATTCTTGTGGAATTCTTCTTCAAGTTTAGTTTTAGAACTTCTTCAAAGGTAAAATTCTGCACCAAACCCAAAAAAAAAATCACAAAAAGCTTCTTCAATTCCTTGTGTTGTTGTGTTTTTGTGAAAAATTCTTAGTGGTGTGGACTTGTTGTGTGTTCCACCACATAACCCTTGTGTTTCCTTAAAGTTCCATGTGATTTCATATGTTCATGTTCTTCATGTGTTCTTGATAATTTTTCAATTTTCTAGTCTTGATTCTGGTCAATTTTTGTTTGTAGTGCTTTTTGTGTTCTATGACCACTTGTTTTGATTCTACTCTCATGCCTAAACTGAATTGAGTTGTTAGAAGCAAATTTTGCAATTGTTATACATCATTTTCGTGAATCATTCAATTTCCTTTAGGAATTTGTGAACTTGTTCAAAAGAAAAACAAAAGCTGAAAAAATTTGTGGAAAAAATAATCAAAGTGCAAAAGAGAAACACTTATGGACAGCCAAACAAATTATTGAATTGTGGCTGGAACAATACAAATAAAAACAGAATTTAGAAGCAAAGAAAGTTACAAAATTACAAGTTCCAAAATTTCCTTTGAACTACAAAATTAAGTGAACTTGTATGAGAGTAGAATTTACTTGGCATATCCTCCTTGTGCAGTTTGGTAAGCCAATATATATCCTTGAATTGTCTCATTGAATTCCAATTTGAGTTGTGCTTTTCCAAGCTTTTGTTACTTGTCTCTTAAAATTTCCAAGGTTTTGTCTTAGATTTTTCTTGTTCTTGGACTCTTGAGTCTAGCCTAGAATTATTCTCTATTTCACTATAGTAAAGAAGTTTGATCTGATTAGAAGTTTTTGCTTAAGAACTATAAGAGGACTAAGAGTGGAAAAAGGCAAGAGAAAACATTATAGAAAAAAGCCTAGAAAGTGTGCAAACACGAGTGAGAGTGATAAACACTTAGAGAGGGGTGAGAATTTTCTTGTATACTTGTGTTTTTGCTAACCATTTCTTTTGAAGGATGAGCTCAATAGGAGATGAGACTTTGTCACCTAGAAACACTAGGTTGATGGAAGCCATGACAAAACAAATGGAAGACTTCCAAACTAAAATGGATGCAAAATTTGAGGAGTTTAAAAGGAAGACTCAAAGGAGGAGTAGTCCAAATGGTAATGTTGATGAAAAGGCTCATAGTAGTAGGAGGGTGAGTGAGTATGCTTCCTCTCATGGAAGAAATTATTATGATGATAAGAGTGAGAGGAAGGAGAGGAGAGAAAATAATGATAGAAAAGAAGTCCACAAAGCTCAAAGCATGGAGCAACAACTAAAAAGGAGAAAAGATTCATTTTCCAAGACCAATGAGGCTGCAACTTCTAGCTGGAAAGATAAGCCTAAAAGGGAGGTTTCTCAAATGAAAAATAAGGAAGAAAAGGTGGAGAGCTCAAGAAAAAAAATTAGGGATCCTACTCCAACAAGATCAAGCAATATCAAGAGTTTAGAGTGCCTTGGTAAAGGTCACATAGCTTCTCAATGTCCTAACAAGAGACCCATGATTTTGCTTGAGGAGGGAGACATAAGAGTGAGTCTTCAAGTGACTCAACAAGTTTTTCAAGTGAAAAAGAAGAAGAACTTACACTAGTGGAGACCGAAGAGGGTGATCATTTCTCAATGGTAAAGAGAATGCAAGAGCTGGAAAAAAATAATGCACTTGAAAAAAATACTGCACCTACAAAAGAGAATAATGGTGAGCTACCAAAGAGAAAAACAAGTGAAAAGAAAAGCAAAGAGAAACAAAATGAGAGCAAAAAAATTCATGAAATTAAAGAGAGCTTGTTCTTGAGTGAAAAGCAAATCAAGAGAGTGTTATTGGCACAACAACCTCTTTATTATATGATTCCTAACTCTCTTTATTTACATGTTGAAAAGGAAGGAGAAAAATGGCACAAAGCTATGCAACCTTTTTTGGATGAAGTTACTTTCTAAACATGGAAGGATAAGTTGTAACATGCACCTATTCTTGCATTGCCTAATTTTAATGCTTCTTTTGAATTGGAATGTGATGCATCTAATGTAGGCATTGGGGGGGTTTTGATTCAAGATAAACATCATATTGCTTATTTAGAGTAAGAAATTGAAGGGTGCATGTTTGAATTATTCCACTTATGATAAAGAGTTATATGCACTAGTTAGAGTATTTCAAACTTGGCAACATTATCTTTTACCTAAGGAATTTGTGATCCATAGTGATCATGAGTCTCTTAAATATTTGAAAAGTCAAGGCAAACTCAACAAGAGACTTGCTAAGTGGTACATCAAGGGCAATTTGAGGACTTGGGAGGAGTGTCTACCTCACATTGAGTTTGCTTACAATAGAGTAGTTCACAAGACTACTTCCTTATCTCCTTTTGAAATTGTTTATGGCTTTAATCCTTTAATTCCTCTTGATTTATTGCCATTACCTAACACTTCTTCTATGATTAATCATGATGATTTGTCTAAAGCTTCTTATGTTAGGAAATTGCATGAACAAGTAAAAGGCCATGTGGAAAGGAAAATGGAACAATATGCTAAACAAGCCTATAAGCACAAGTGGAAGGATAAATTTCCTCAAGAGAATCTTGAATTGCCAAGTACAAGGGAGGAAGCAAACTTGAGGACAAGTTTCTCTCAAGAAGGAGGGGATGATGGAGGTCCATTCTAAGCCAAAGGTCTAGAAGGAGAGCTTGAAGCACTTCCTTTGGTGAGCTTTAAAGGACCCATGACAAGAGCTAGAACTCAAGCCCTTCAAGAACACATCAAGGCTAACTTGGACAAGCATGAGGAAGCACACCAATCCAAGGAGAACAAGGGCTGAATTTTGATGTCTCAAGCCCATTTTAATTCAATAAATTCCAGCACTTGTTAGAAGCTTAAGTTGAGGCAAATAAAAAGGTCTTTAGGTGAAGTGTAAAGACTTATAGGTGCACTTGGGTGTAATTTGTGTAGCAACTTAGTAAACTTGTTGGCTGCACTTAGAAGCTAAAAATACTGCACCAATTTTTAATTTGGGACAGTCAAGGGTCACTTAGGGAAGCTTGCACCATAAGCTTCATTTAGCTTGCATTTAGGCTCTTTTTGTTGCACTTCAAGCTTCATTTGAATTGTCATTTCATGTGCTTTTGATGTGTAATTTCGTGGCCTATATAAGCTGTCCACAAACTGAATGTAACTAACTTTGGTTCATTAATACAAATCTGAAATTTGTGTGAGAGTTTCTTTCTTGTTATTGTGCAAGAACCTCTTGTTTCTTATCAATGGCTTCAAGCTATTATGGTGATTCTTCCTAGACTTATTGGAGAGCTTCTCCATGGTGTCTTCCATCTTCATCCCTAACCTCTCTTCCATCTTCCCTTGCTGCCATTAAAGAAAGCTTCCAGCCATACATTTTCATGAAAGCTTGGATAGCTTGTGTGTTCTTGAAAGTTGCTTGAAGATTGGTTTCATTGCAAGGTAGAGTTGGGAAATTCATGTCTAATGGGTTTAGACATACATCAGTAAGGGCAAACAAACAAACAAACAAATAAAAGGAATTTTGGTATTCAAAAGAGTTAAAGATGTCTTAGAAATTATACATAGGGATATTTGTGGTCCCTTCCATATGGATTGATGAAATGGACAAAGGTATTTTATCATGTTTAAAGACGATTACTCTTCATTTAATTTATGAGAAGTCTCAGTCTTTATAACTTCAAATAGAAAAGAAAATTAAAGCTATCAATATCTAACTGTGGTGGTGAATACTATAAGTGTGAAATTGTTCTACAATATACAATGTTAGGCAAACCTAGCATGAACAGAGTTACAGAATGATGAAACTGGATTTTTTAAGGATATGGTAAGAAATATGATTGTTCTCTACTAGAGCCACTTTGGGAAAAGACATTAAAGATTGCATTTCATATCCTTTACAAGGTACCAAGTAAAGTAGTTTCTAACAACCTTGTATAGTTGTGGTTGGGAAAAAGCTTGCATTAGGAACATGCACATTTAGAGATGTCCAATTCAAGCAAGGCCTCATAAGTCGCATGAAGGAAAGCTAGACTTAAAGATAAATAGTTGCTACTTTGTTTATTACATTGAATGCTCTTGTAGGTATAACTTTTAAAATCCACTATAAAACCTTCTTTGAGATGGGAATGCAAGATTATTTAAGGAAGTTGAGTTTGGAGGAGAAATAAACATAAGGTGTGTTGTCCTTGATGAAGAACTTGTTATTGACAAATGACAAGTCTTTGTAACAAACCTAGAAACTAATAACAATGTTATTGCTGACATCATTCAAGGACATGACAACACTGAGATGCCTCCACAAGCACAACCCATAGTTCAAACTCATCAGCCTCAAGAAATGACATTTAGAAAATCCACTAGAGAAAGGACAAGTTTATTTTTGGATAATTATGGTGCATTTCTTTAAGACATAATATGAGATTAGGTTGATTGAGGAAGATTTAATCAACTTTAGTCAAGTCATACGATGTTCTAACCCTTAAAAGTGGATTAGTGCTATTAATGATGTGATAAAATCAATGGTTGACAATGACTTTTGGAATATCATCAAATTACCTGAAGTTGTGAACCCCATAAGTTGTAAATGAGAATATCTGTAATTGAAAAGGACTTAGAGGGTAATATTGAGATATAAAGTTCATCTTGTTGCCTAAGACTTTAATTAAAAGGAAGACATTGATTATAAAGAGACTTTCTCTTTGGTTTCATAGAAAGACTCTTTTAGGATTATGATGACATTGATAACTCATTTTGATTTAAAGTTGCATTAGATTGATGTAAAGACTATGTTTATAAATGACAACATTGATGAAACAACATAGTGCAACTAGAAAACTTTGTTAAGGTGATTCAAAGTTTATAGTGTGCAAACTAAAAGAATCCATTTCTAACTTTAAATAGGCTTCCCGTCAATAATATTACAAATTTCATTAAGTTATTACCTCTCATAGCTTTGAGGCAATTTTAGTTGATAATTGCATATATAAAAAATTTAGTGGGAGTAAATTTGTCCTTTTGGTATTATATGTTTATGACATCTTTCTAGTTATAATATACTCTTATTGTCACAAAAGAATTATCAATATAATTTTAGATATATTCAACATAAAAGATAGTAAACTAGAAGATACACTTGTTGCTAAAGGATACAAGTTAGCCCAAACAGTGCCCCATTAGAAATCTTGAAAAAGAATAGATGTAAAGGATTATTTATGCTTTAGCTATGGGGAGTCTTACGTATGCTTAAGTTTATTTTCATCATAACATAGCTTTTTAGTGGGATCCCTAAGAAAAACAATTAAACATTTAGTGGCTAATTATATTTAAGATTTTCCGACCGAGATGTTTAGTTGCTATTGTATAATAAATGTACTTTGTGACTGCATTTTCGGTCGCTAATGTCATTATAACAAACTTACAATGAAAAATTCATAAAATCTTAAATTAAAAAATAAATTTTAAATATATTAAATATAAAAAAATTGGTCGCTAATGTCATTATAACAATTTTACAATTGAAAATGCATAAAATCTTAAATTAAAAAATAAATTTTTAAATATATTAAATATAAAAAAATTGAACTATGTTAATAATTATTTATATTATAATTTTTAAATTTTTTATTGAAAAACATAAATAGGTCATATAATATAGTTTAGTTTTCTATTCTAAAATAAAGATGCATCATACGTAGGAATCTAATAATAATAATAATAATAATAATAATAATAATAATAATAATAATAATGACAATATAACACTAGAAATATAAATACAAAGAGTTACATTGATATTTGAACAAGACTCAAATAACGTTAATGATTGACTAAGACTCAATAATGTTCAAACATAACACTAAGACTCCTCAAGGTCTAATAAGACTCAAGTCTTACACTAATGATTATCCAATGACTAATAAGACTCAAACATAACACTAATGATCAACCACGACCTAATAATGAGCAATGGTAACATAATTAATTGACTAATGCACAATAAGGTCAAATTGTAACACTAATGATTGATGTTGGCCTAATTATATCAAAGTGTAATTATGATAATTGCCTAATCGAAGGTCAAATAGAGCTTAAGTGTGACACTAATGATTGAATAAGATTCAACTAGACCTAACTATAATACTAATGATTGACCAAGGTTCAATAAGGCTAATGTGTAACATCAATGATTGGTCAAGGCTTAATAAGGCCTAAATATAACACTAATGGTTGGCTAAGGCCCAATAATGTCAAAATGTAATATTGATGATTATCCAAAGCCAAATAAAGGCTCATTTGTGTATAGAATAATTTTATAGTATCACTAATTATTGACTAAGGCCCAAGTTTATCACTAATGGTTGACCTAAGCTTAATTATAACCCCAATAATTTACTAGGGCCTAATTAGGCTAAATTGTAAGATTGATCATTGATCATGACCCTATTATGCTGAAGAGTTACGATAAGGATTAACCAAGACTCAAGAAGACACGAATGTAGTGCACGAGTTAACACACTAATATATATTATAGGGACATGTGTAATGGATCATATCCCTAGCTTTATCATGTGTAGTATAGGGACACATGCATACAAGAGAGTATTAATATATAGGAAATATTGGGTGATATCATATTAGATTTGTTTAGATAATATCTTATTAGATTTGATTTGATTTGCTCAGAAAGGAATACTTCTCAATTTTCAAGTTGATAAGATAACATTTTTCTTGATTTATATTAGTTAAAAAAGAATGAATTTTCAATTTTTAAATTGATAAATTAGTTCAATTTTAAAAATAGACCACATGTTAGCATATAATTGGGTTAGGTGATAAAAGATAATTAAGACACATGCATCAAGAAATAACCTTTTTTTTAACTTATCTTTAATAATATATCTCTTTAAATAAATCTTTAACAATATATCCTTTTAATATACTAATAAATAAAAATCATTTTAAATGAATTTCAATTTATCTTGATGGTGCTCACAAACCCTCATTCTTTTATTGTCACCGTCAATTTCTTCCAAATGATCATCCTTATAGGAGGAACAAAAAAGGTTTTAGGAGTAATTTTGTTGAGACCTGTTCCCCTCCTCCTCCTTTTTTTGGAGAAGAGATACATTAAAGAATTTTCCAATTGTCATTCATATGGGAATTATATGAAAAGGAAAAAGAGTATATTGTGGAAGTTGCCTATTCGAAAACACATATCCTTTGCCATAACATTGATGTCGTGCATACTAAGAGAAATGTATTAGTGAATGTGTTTGAAACAATTATGGACACTAAAGGTAAGACAAAGGATACAAATAAAGGAAGATTAGATTTAGCACATTGGTGTAAACAAAAGGAACTTGAGTTGAAAGAAGTTGGTGGAAAACTTATAAAACCAAAGGCTAAATATGAAATAAGCAAGCCTGGAAGAGTAGTTGTTCGAGACAACTTAAGCTACCTAAGGGGTATCAAATTAGGCTAGATTTGTTGACATAAACAAGACAAAGTTGTGTGGAATGAAAAATCATGATTGTCATGTTTTGATGTAGTGGTTACTTCCCACTGCATTTGACTATTTACCAAATGCTATTAGGAAGCCGCTGGTTAAGCTTAGTCATTTTTTTAGAGAATTGATTTGCACAACATTACATATAGACCAATTGATGGATACAAAACGTGATATTTCTATCTTATTGTGTAAGTTGTAACAAATTTTCCCTCCAAGCTTTTTTTATTCAATGGAACATCTTCCTATTCACTTGTGTTATGATTATGCCAAGAAGCCACCGTAATGCTGAAGAACTGAAAGCTAACAGAAAACAGAAGAAAAAAATGCAGGAGACAGCAAAACAGAGAGAAAGAGAGAGAGAGAGGTTTACGTGGTTCACTCTAAAACAGAGCTACATCCACGGGCAACAGTTTCAATCCTAATTAATGGAATAGAGTGTGTGTGTCCATAAGAAGAGGTGATATGGTCCCTTATATAGGAAAGCTAATAACCACCTCCAGTTACATATCTAAAAAATAAACCACTAATATCATAGCTTTAGATACAAGGCATATATCACAATTCTCCACCTTGCACTTGAATCTCAAGCTTAGGTTTTGATACATATAAAACTGTTGCCTGCCTTAGAAGAATTATTTCCACTTATCAACATTAAGCAAGTCCAAACAGTGCATGAACTTGCTTCTTGGAACTGGTTTTATAAACATATCAGTTGGATTATGCTTGGTATCAATCTTCTGAACTTTAATCCTCTTTTTTGTTCGAATGAAGTGATATCTAACATCTATATGCTTGGTCCTTTCATGGTGAACCTGATCTTTGGCCAAGCAAATAGCACTTAAGCTGTCACAATAGATCAATGCATGATCTTGAGGAAATCCAAGGTAAGTAACCAACCCTTTTAACCATATTCCTTCCTTAGCAGCTTCAGTCAGTGCCATATATTCTGCTTCTGTTGTTGATAGAGCAACGGATGATTGAAGGGTTGCTTTCCAGCTAACTAAAGAACTTCCCAAAGTGAAAGCATAGCCTGTAACCGATCTTCTCCCATTTAAATCAGCAGCATAATCTGCATCTGAATAACCAGCCAGGGAACAACTTGTGTCAGCTCCATATATCAAACCAACATCTGAAGTTCCTCTCAAATATCTGAAGATCCGCTTGGTTGCTTGCCAATGTTCCTTCTGTGGTTGGTTTAACTATCTGCTAACCACACTAACAGCATGAGCCAGATCAGGTCTTGTACATACCATAGCATACATGAGGCTGCCAACTGCACTAGCATAGGGAACCCGAGACATGAAATCCTGATCAGCTTTGGAGTGACACTGAACCATAGTAGACAACTGATCCTTTGCAGACAGAGGTGTATTCAAAGGTTTAGCATTATTCATTCCAAAACGCAACAATATCTTCTGTATGTATTCTTCTTGTGATACAAATAGCTTCTTCTCTGACCGATCTCTATGTATCTTCATTCCAAGAATCTTCTTGGCTGTCCCTAGGTCCTTCATGTCGAATTCTTTACTCAAAAGAGTTTTCAGCTTTTGGATTTCAGATTTATCTTGAGATGCAATGAGCATATCATCTACATACAACAGTAGATAGACCATGGACTCAAGCTCCACCTTCTTGTGGTATACACAACAATCATAAGGGCTTCTCTCATAACCCACACTGATCATAAAGCTATCAAATCTCTTATACCATTTTCTTGGTGATTGTTTCAAACCGTACAATGACCTTTGAAGCTTGCAGACATAGTCTTCTTTTCCTTCTGTGATAAATCCCTCTGGTTGAGTCATAAGGATATCTTCTTCAAGTGTTCCATGTAGAAAAGCAGTCTTCACATCTAGTTGCTCTAGCTCAAGATCTTTGTATGCAACAAGAGCTAGAAGGACCCTAATGGAGGTGTGTCTCACAACAGGTGAAAAAATCTCATTATAGTCTACTTCTTTCTGATTGAAACCTTTTGCAACAAGCCTTGCCTTGTATCTGATAGGTTCAGCTCCTGGGATTTCAGATTTCCTTTTGAAGATCCATTTGCATCTAACTCTTCTTTCATAGCAAGTATCCATTTATCAGCTTCAATATGATTGATAGCTTCCTTGTAGGTGGTAGGTTCAGAATTTTCTATTTCTTCTGCAACATGAAGAGCAAAAGCTGTCATATCTTCAAAACCATATCTCACAGGAGGTTTAATTATCCTTTTTGTTCTCTGATATGAAGCATGGTCTGGCTGTACAATGTCCTGATTTGATAGCTGATTAGGTGAGTCTGTTTCTCTTTCATCTGCTAAGGAATCTAACTGAACAACTTCTGAAGGTGTGCTGACAGTTTTTCTTGGTGGTTATTGTCAGCAACAATAGGAAGCTCCACCTGATTAAGAACTTCAACTTTTGTTTCTGGAGCAGCTTGCTTGGCAATCTGATTTGTCATAACAGATTCATCAAAAATGACACCCCTGCTGAGTATAACTCTCCTTTCAGATGGTGACCAAATTCTGTACCCTTTTACTCTTCTCTATAACCCACAAAAATTCCCTTCTTAGATCTAGGTTCCAATTTTCCTTCATTCACATGATAATAAGCCGGACAACCAAAAATCCCAGCTTGGAGTAATCTGCAGGTTTATTAGACCAAATATCTATAGGTGTCTTACAGTTTATTGCAGTAGAGGGTGATCTATTGATAAGATAGCATGCTGTGTTAACAGCTTCAGCCCAATAGCTTTTATCAAGATTAGCATTAGATAGCATGCATCTAGCTCTCTCTAGCAAAGTTTTATTCATTCTTTCTGCTATCCCATTCTGCTGAGGGGTGTTTCTAACAGTGTGATGTCTTACAATCCCTTCCTTGTTGCAAAAATCATTGAATTCTGCTGAGCAAAATTCAAGGCCATTATTTGTTCTAAGGTATTTAACCCTTTTACCAGTGCTGTTTTCAACTGTGGCCTTCCAGTCTTTGAATTTCTTATAAGCCTGATTTTTATGCTTCATTATGAAAATCCATGTCATTCTAGAATAGTCATCAATAATGGATAAGAAATACCTGGCAGCACCTAGTGATGGAACCTGTGAAGGTCCCCAACAATCTGCATGTACATAATCCAGTATTGCTTTGGTTTTGTGCTGTGCTTTTGTAAATTTTACCCTATGCTGTTTTCCAAATACACAATGCTCACAGAACCTGAGTTTCTGTAGCTCCTTATTTCCCAGCAGACCTTCTTTGCTTAGGATCAGCATCCCATTCTCACTCATATGCCCCAGCCGCATGTGCCACAGGCATGCTTGATCAGGTTCTAGTCTAGCTGATTCAGATACCAGAGATAGACCATCTGAATCTCTAACAGTTGATCCTTGAAGCAAGTACAGAGTTCCTTTCCTGGTTCATTTCATAACAGTGGTGGAACCCCTTTTGATATGCATGATACCATCTTCAACATCCCATTTGAAACCCTTAGAGTCCAAGGTTCCCATAGAAATCAAATTCTTGCTTAATTCGGGGACATGTCTAACATCAGTAAGTGTTCTTACAACTCCATCATGCATCTTTATTCTGATGGTTCCAATTCCAGCAATAGTACAGGGCATATCATTTCCCATGAATACCTGTCCTTTATCCACATCTTCATATGTATGAAACCAGTTTCTGTTTGGGCAAATGTGAAATGTGCAAGCAGAATCCAAGAGCCAATGTTCACCAAATTTCAGAGGGTGATCATTAATGGAAAGTACAAGATCACTTTCATTTTGGTAGCTTTCCTGAACAGCTGCAACAGTTGGCCTTTGATTCCTTTTCTTCGGGCAGTCCTTCTTCCAATGTCCAGGTTCTTTGCAATAGTTGCAGATGTCCTTTGGATCAATCTTGCCCCTTTTCTTCCATTTATCCTTCTTCTTCTTCCCATTCTTGAATGAATTTGAAACAATAAGACCCACAGCACTGTTGTCTTCACTGTTTCCAGATGCCTTGCTTCTCAATTCCTTTGAGTGCAGGCTGGATTTAACCTCCTCCATAGTTATACAATCTTTCCCAATACTCAGAGAATTAACGAAACTCTCATATGAGGGTGGTAGAGAAGCTAACAGAATCATTGCAGCATCTTCATCCTCAATTTTTACTTCTATGTCTCTTAGTTCCATTAATATTGAATTCAGTTCATCCAAATGTTCTTTTAGAGGTGTACCTTCTTTCATTTGGAGACTGAATAACCGGCGTTTCAGAAGCAGCTTGTTGCAGATTGATCTTGTCATATAAAGTCTTTCAAGCTTTAACCATAACCCGCTTGCTGTTTCTTGGTCTGCAACTTTATACAAGACTTCATCTGACAGGGATAACAGAATCAATGAATGAGCTTTCTCCTCTTGTTCAGTAAAGCTTCTTTTCATCTCGTTGGTGAGTTCCTCTTTCAGAGCTGAAGAAGATTCATTCTTCACAGAGGCAGATATCAGAGGTGCCCAGACTCCTTGTTCTTTCAGCAGAGCACGCATTTTAATGCGCCAGAGATTGAAGCTGTTCTTGCCATTGAATTTCTCGATTCTCAGAGAAGTAGCCATGGTTCTTGATGGTTTCTTGCACAATCTTACAGTGGAAAAACAGAATGAACAAAAGCACTAAAGGATAGTACCTCCAGAAGGTAGCAGATTGAGGTGACAGAATCCTTTCTTGGATTGCAACCGAAGCTCTGATACCAATTGTTATGATTATGCCAAGAAGCCATCGTAATGCTGAAGAACCGAAAGCTAACAGAAAACAGAAGAAAAAAATGCAGGAGACAGCAAAACAGAGAGAAAGAGAGAGAGAGGTTTACGTGGTTCACTCTAAAACAGAGCTACATCCACGGGCAACAGTTTCAATCCTAATTAATGGAATAGAGTGTGTGTGTGTCCATAAGAAGAGGTGATATGGTCCCTTATATAGGAAAGCTAATAACCACCTCCAGTTATATATCTAAAAAATAAACCACTAATATCATAGCTTTAGATACAAGGCATATATCACAACTTGCCTTACAAAGCATGGGTGGGTGATTTGATTCAATATCATTGGATGTTTCCATTTGAAAGGTACATATTTTCAAATATATATTTCTTCCTATCATTTCATGTCATTCTATTTAACTATGAAGTCTTACACAATTTTCGTTCTTATGTTCTTACATCCCTTGAAAGAAAAAGTGAAGAACAAGGCTAGGATGAAAGGTTATATTTGCCGAGTGTAAGGACTTTTATTTTCGGCGCTTAACCCCGCGCGATAGCGCGGGGATTCAGGTTAGAAAACCCTGATAAGGGTGCGGCGCCGGTGGCGCCAGGATTGGAACTGATGGCACCAAATGTAATAGTTTGAATTCGTATGTATATGTTAAGCTTAGTAAGCATGAAGCTAAGTTATGGTGGTTCTGGCATATGGCGCGACCCACTTGGGGTGCGACGCGACGCGCGCCATAAGTGTACTATAGGGCTGATGACTCTGCCATGTCACGCGAGTCACTTGAAGATCCACGCGTGTCGCGTGGAAGGTCCGAATAAATGGCGCGAGTCGCGTGGGAAACGACGCGAGTCGCGTGGGAAGTGGCTTAAAAATGGCATTTCTGTCTGCCATCCCAAGTGAAACGCGTGGGAGGTCAAGTGAGTCGCGTGGGAACGTCGGCAGATCAGGATTTAAGGGCCAGAACGTGAGAAATGGAGGAGAATACCATTTCTTCTTCCTCCTCTCAGCCAACCTCCATTGTTGAAGTCCTTAAGCTTCTTAGGACTTGATTTCTCAGCCTAAACACTTCCCTGAGCCTTAGAATCTTGATTGAACCGAGTAGAAAGCTTGAATCCTTCATCAAATTCCTTGAAAACCCCAATTTGAGTGAGAAG
>PYAF01005219.1:270127-286910 GCA_007407185.1 Glycine tomentella | reverse complement strand
CTCTCAGGCTCAACATAGACTCAGTCAAGGCTCATGCATGTCAGAAAACCAACAACAAGTGACCCTACCACAGTCACACATGCATTCACAGAGCCAATATTCAAAAGCCACCAATACAAAAACTGAAAGCTATACCTTCATCACTAGACAGTTCTAAACCAGTTCCCCAACAGAACTCTGGGCCAATTCTAGCCCCAGAGCCACATAATCCACAAAAGTCAGAGAAACTCTAAACTCAAAATCAACCGAAGAAACTCATGTTTCTTACCTCAGTGGTGACCCAAAAGGCTGGAGGACAGCTTTCCCAAGCTCTACAGTCCGTTCTGCGCCTTTGGTCCTTGCCAACAATCAAGATACAGAGGTTTCTCTGAGGGAATGGATTTTGCTCAAGTCTAAGGAATTGATGAAGGATTTCAGCTTTCTAATCGGTTAAAACACGTTTCTAGGGCACGGGAAAGTGTTTAGGCTAGCATATGAGGTGCTAGGAAGCTTGGTTTCATCAGAAATGGAGGCTGGGGCTGGAGGAGGAAGAAGAAGAAGTTTTCTTCTTCTAAAATCGCGACTGCCCTTTAATACTGGGCCTGCCCGTGCTCTGGCGCTGACCGCGCCAACATGGCGGTTTAGGTGGCGCCACCAGCGCCACTCCCACGCCTCCAACGTCAACTTCCAGAACCTGTGGCGCTACCCGCGCCAGACTGGCGCTAACCGCGTGGATTTCCAGTGAAACTTGGTTTTCCAGGCCACTACCCGCGCCATCCGCGCCACCCCTGGCGCCATCCGCGCGGTTTGGAAAACCTCTGGCGCCCCTCGCGTGACTTTGGCGCCCTGAGCGTCAAGTTCCAGAGACTCTGGCGCCATCAGCGCCAGACCTAGCGCTATCCGCGCCACACCCTTAACAGGGTTTTCTGATATGAATCCCCGCACGACAGCGCGGGGGTATGGCGCCAACCATGCCATAACTTAGGGTTATCACACTACTCATTTTTTGAATTGGCTAAAAAATTATGTAAGTTACTTACTTTACCCAAATTTAAGTTGTATTGTTCCTTTGTGTAACATCGTAATATAGTTTTAGAAGTTACTGTTATAGGTATGGATATAAACTCTTGTTAGTTAAAATTTGGATATAGAAAAACACTAAATTATAAACTTAAATAAATTACCATAAATTTTTAGATGAAAATTTATTAGTATAGTTTTAAAGATAATACACACACTATTATATTAGTTAATAAACATCATACACTATATTACATGCACACCATAATTTACATACAAGCCATAAGTTAAAGTATTACAGACCATACAACCATAATTAAAGTGCGGAATCTAAAGTTAGTACAAACCATAGGTATTAGCAAGCACTATATACAGTGGAAACACTCAAATTACTGGGAGAGCCAACCCAGTAGGATTCCATGGACCATTAGAACCACTTGGACAGTTACGAAAATTGTCAGCAAAACTTCCCTCTGAAATTCCTGGTTCTTCAGGATCAGACTCATCACTAGAATCCACAGTACCTCCCAGAGTGGCCATATGTGAAGGATGCATAGAATTATCACTGCTAGATGATATGTTAATTGGCTCCATAAGCGGATCATGATCATACACGTGAGGGATTTGGCATAAAGGATCATTAGGGTTAAACATGATATTAAGTACAATAAACGGGAAAGTGTGCACCAAAATACACGTAAACACGAATAACAGACTGCAAAGTATAAACATAACACTTCCTAGCCACATCACGATCCCACTACCATTCCAAAGCATCAAGGAATATTATCACGGATGCCATCTATAAAAAAAACAAATCTAGTGAGAAATAATTTTCTCAGTAGGCAAACTAAAACATTCAATAGGTTAGTAGATTAGTGCTTCACAAATTATTTGCACATTCCATAATTTATCAACATAATCATTATATGCATGAGAAATTTCCAGAGTGCACTTGGTCTCTACATCCCTACCCAAGTGTAGTACACTACAACTGTCTTATGTTAAACAATGCATTGAAAATACAATGAACACTCTTCAAATAAACCAAAAGGGGGTGAATTGGTTTAAAACAGGTATTTAAAAATTTACTGGAAACAATTTGTGGAATTTGAAATCTGGATCGTATCACTTAAAACTTTTTTCAAGCCAAAACTTTTCTTTCAACCAAGATTAACCTTGTTATGCAAGTAATGCCAGAAACTTTGTTTTGTTGATTATTTCTTGATTACCCAAATACAAACAATGAGATATGCATAATTAGAATAAAAGACTCAGCAATTTATATTGGTTCACCTCTCAAACTTGGAGGCTACATCCAGTGTCTTCTAACCAACACTAGGTTAGAGTTTTCATTAAAACAAATATAATTCTTTACAAGCTATTACAACATATCTCCCCTGTCAAACCTAAACAAAGAATCAAAATCTAAACCCTATAGATTTCTTAAGATCAAGAACCAGAGAACATTACTCTGTTCTACCTTCTAGAGAACCCTTCTCCAGAAACAGATTTAAAGAAACTATTTGCTCTTAAGAAAATACACAAACTTTTAAACAAACAAACACAATCACAGCCTAGAGTTCAAGAAAGATATCACCTCATGATCCTTATTATATGAATGAGATGAATACAACCAATCAAACAGAGTTTGAATGTATGAATTGCAGAGAATAGCTTTCTTGAAAACTCTTGTTAAAAACTTTGCTCAAAACTTCATCAACAATGAAAGGTGAATCTTAAGTTTTGATGCAGAATTTTATTCACTCAGAAATAACTTTTTCTCAACTTCTAAAGCTTTGGGAGTATTGGGTATATTGCAAAAATGAATTCTGAAAACTTTATAAAACCATAGACGTCACAAGCTTTTTATAGAAAAATAATTTTAACAGAATGTAATCGATTAAACCGTAAGTGTAATCGATTAATTCAACATATGTAATCGATTAATACATCATTTAATCGATTAATCTGTTCCTGAGCTTTCTGGAAATATTTCACGAACAATTTAATCGATTAATACGTGATGTAATCGATTAACATAGATAAACTCAAACAGTAAATAAGCCTTGGTAATCGATTACGCCATACTATAATCGATTAAGGCAGACTCTTCATTTTAAATGAAATGAACTAAGTAATCGATTAGGATTTTCTGTAATCGATTAACATAGATAGACACATTTTGAAGTAACACTTGGTAATCAGTTACTTAAGGGAGATAATCAATTAAAGTGTTCAACATGGCTTTTCTAGAAATAAACACAACCATGTAATCGATTACATAGCAATGATAATTAATCGATTAAAGTAGTGCATAAAATGATTTTTCTGAAACATTAAGCCATGAGGTTTTCTTTCCAAATGCAAACATGTTAAACTTATATTCTACATATTAATGCATATGAATGAATTATGCAATGCAAGGATCACTAGGCTATGTACTTGAACCACTTAGACAATTACAAATGCCATCAAAATGATTGGGCGTGTAAAAAGCTAAAACACCAAGCCAAATACTTCAGCCTTGCTTTGATTGCTTGCATCTCCTTCTTCTAACTCCCCTTGTATCTAACATGCATGATTAATTCCAATGTGCGCCTTGTCTTTACATCTCTGCCTGGATGTAGTACTCATTTTGTTTTTAAAATCTCTTCATGGATTCAGAAACAATTTCAATATATCATCACATAGAATTCATTTGTTTCCTTTGTAATACAAACCATGATTAAATCCATACAACTTATAGAAACTTTATCACAAAAATCATGATAATATCAAATATGTGGCTCGACCACTATCAAAGTTTTATGGAATCACAAGTTATGTTTATATTTGCATAACCTCATGAAACTTTACTACAAAAATTATGACATAACCAACATATGGTTCAGCCATCATCCATATTCCATACAAGTTCATGCAATCTTATGCATGTAAATACTATCACTAAGTTAAAGAACAACATGATTGTACTATAGTTAGTAAGTTCCAATATACCATCCAATATAAGTTATACTTCTTATTCACTTACACAAGAGAGCTAAAACATATTCTAGACCTCAATCTCCTTTCAATTTGCAATCCTAAGACTTGATCCTCAAAACTAAACCACTCTAGTATTTAAAAACATTTCAACATACCAATCAACTTCTACTTCTCAACATCAATTCATTTCAGTCCCTATATATATATATATATATATATATATATATATATATATATATATATATATGCGTCCAACATATGGATTGTGACCATTGGACGTAAAGTTAGTAAAACACAATGTTGCTGAGTCACATAAAGGGGGTCGGATCTTTATTTGAAAAATCCCATTTCATTTCAACTTCCCCCAAGCTTTCTCTCTCTTAACCCCAAACACTTAACCGTCACCATCATAAATCACCTCGACCTTTCATTATCAACCCTCTGTAAACTCTTTACATTTTGTCTCTCTTAGAAACCTTAGCGCCCCAAACCTTCTCCTTCTCTTAGAAGTTTCCTGAAATCCTATAAATGGCCATGAAATAGAACCAAACCCAAATCACCCAAACTGGACCAGACTTTCAAAACAATCCACCTTCTGCTTCCTCCGATGAAGGTGAAGCTATACAAATCCCCAGACCTTTGCCAGTGTCCATCATCGCTACCGAAGTTTCGCTAAAAGATAAGGAGCCCAATGTGCACATTGAACACTTCTTCGATGTTGAGTCATTGGAAAATGTTGGCTACGTCATCAAAGCACACCTCATGTTGTGCGGCATTCACCACTTTTTCAAAGACCCAAAGGTGATGGTGCCTAAACTGATTCGCAAATTCTTGAGAACAACAAACGTCTACCGCAATGAGTGTGAGGGACGAGGAACCAAGTTTATGAACAGTTAGGGAAATGAACTTGAAGAACACATTGGTCACTTTCTATGGGGACCCAACAGGGCCAACATGCCAAGGAAGTATGGTACCCTACTAAGCAAGGCGAAGATTTTCTAGCAGATGGTGAACAAAGCAATCATCCACAAAAAAGATTCTAAGGACTTTTTGTCCAGCGCCTAAAAGTTAATTTTGTACCACTTGATGGAGGGAACTCTCTTTGACTTGCCCCATATTCTCTTCAATTCCTTTGCAACTGAAGTGATGAAGGACAAAAGCATTGGGAAGGACATTTATCATAGCATAGTTTTGACAAAGATTCTTGAGGCCCATGGAGTGATAGGAAGTTCTTGTACGAGACTTCTGAAGAAGTACAAGACAAAATATATTTTGATGGGGTGTTTTTGCCCAAACAGAAAGCCTTTAGCCAGGAAAACATCTTAAAGATGAGGTTGGTTGATGATGACTCCTTCAAGAAGACTCCCCTAGTGGATGAATCCATTCTTTCAAAACTTCAACAAATATTTGGACTCAACATTGGACGTGATGACCATTTAGACGCAGTATGGAAAGCTGCTGCTAAAAAAGATACAGTGGACGCATATGTAGTTGCTTCTCAAGCTGAGAAGAGAAGTAAGAAGAAGATGGACATACCTTCGTCCAAGGTTGTTTCTGCACCTCAGCGTCCACCACCCTCTTTGGTTGCTCCCAAAGCAATAGGTGATATGGCCCATGTATCAAAAAGGGAAGCACTTAAGAAGCAACAACCATCGTCCACTGCGGAGCGCTTAAGGGAGCTTAGTAAGACTAATGATGACGAAGATGGCTTGATGTTTGGGAAACAAAAAGCAGCACCACTTTTAGAGGAGACTTTTGCGCCTGAAGGGAAGAAGGAAAAAAAACACCAAAAGCTCGTCCAACTCAACCTCGCACCAGCAAGGGAGAGAAAAAAGATACACAAAGGACCATACATCTATCAAACGAGCAAGCTATTGTTGCTGATGCGTATGATTCTTAACCTATTGAGGTTCCTCCCTTGTAGGAACAAACCTCCACAGTCTAGCAATTTGATAAAAGCTTAAGAAGAACTAAGGTTATTCACCTGAAGAAATTGAAGCGAACTGAGTCCAATGATGATATGGATGATGAGGTTCCACTACAAGCACCTCCATCACCCATCCACCTTAATCGTTTTGAACATGAAGGACCACCTGCAATCGACCCCAATCTCACTGCCGACGAAATTGCAAGGCTATGTTTTCATGTGCCCTTTGTTTTTGAGAATTCTTATGACATTCAAAGAATATTAGACGCAGAATTCCAACCTTCAATTGACTGGACACAATTGCCCTTGGACGTTGAGGAGGAGATTGTCACATGCCCTCCGTCCATACATAAAGGTCATGAAGTCGTACCATCCTCTACTACATTGGATCAATTTACAGGGATTGAAGTTCTTATTCCACTAACTTGGAAGCATCTTCACCTTAAGATATCCAAGCTTTCATCCCCGATGGCCATGCACAAGAATGTTCATAAGATTCCATTTGGGGCCTGGAGAAAAGTTGTGAGATACGATAAAGATATCATTGGATGGTGTAGAAAGATTGCTGATCAACAAATTAACCCATCCTCTGATGGCTTTCTACCATCATTCATGCGTCCAAAGCACATCCAACTCTTCACTCCCATGTCCCAGTCCATTCCTTTAGTATATGGCCATCAAGTCATTCCCTTGACTAAGGACGACATCATCAACGTTGGGATGATAATGATGTAGTGCAGTCTCATTGACCAATGGCCAAGTTATCCCCTTAGTATTCACATTCGCCCAACCACAACCATCAAGTTCATGACAGATAGAATAGCTCTGAGGTCACCTCCTTTGGACCTCAAGAAAAAGAACGAGAAGGTGCCTCCCTATACCAAACTAATGCCTCACCCTGGTCCCAAAGACAACATTGCCCTGCGTCCAATTCCCTATGATTGGAACATATATTTTACTAGGGATGCAGAAACAAAGACTCTCACTCTAAAGCCAGACGTTGAGTTCAATCAGAACGATGCCATGCTCTTTTACTTTAAAGACATGTACAAAAACTCATATCTTGCGTCCAACTTAAAGTATGACAAGGAAGACACATCCAATCAAATGCATATGGTGCAAATCTTACGTCCAGAAAAAATTGACAAATTCAATGATTGACAAATGTGCTTCCTGAGGCAGGAGGAAGATAATGAGTTTTACCAGCGCCTCATTCATGACATCCCTCCAATTCGCACTCACTTCATTTTTAACTTGCACCGCTATCCTGAAGCTGCAATGCGACGTGACATTTTCACTACTTGGGCACGCCATCTTGAACTCAAAGAGTGTTTTTTCTCTCTTGATCAGAATCCTTGGGTTTCAGGACAAGGCATGGCCGCTGAACTTAAAAGAAAACAAAACAAGCTAAATCGGCAGCTCATGGATATGCAGAAAGAGGTCGAAGCCAAGCAACAACAGGAGAAGCTCGAATTCGAGCTGTTCAACAATCTTCATGCTCATCTTGGCCCATAAGTTGATGTTGAACCTCTGATGGTTGAAGTCACCTTTGAGCCCATACCCGACGATGCACTCACCACTATTAGCACTTCAAGTACTCCAAGAGAAATCACTCCTTTGACTGTTGTTGCTCCCATTGGCGTGTTTGAAGTAAGGATCCAAGAAATGTTACGCTTTCAGCAGGCCAGCCTGGAAGAAACAATGGAGAAGAGGTTCCTTGTTGAACACATGGAAACCAACTTGCTAATAAAAAATAATTTAGAAGCTTCACTCAAGTCCTTCAATAACTCTGTCCTCTTCAATATGAATATGCTTAAGCAACAATGGCTACCTCATGCCGTCCACCCACCGCCGCCACCTCCAGCTCCAATCTTTGCATCTACCTCCACTACCAATCATGTGCCTGCATCTTCACCACTCTAGTCACCACCATCCAACCCTCCACCACCGTCCGTTGAGATTTGATCATCACCATCTCTTTCTCTTCAAACCCTTGTCATTTGACAATGCCAAAGGAGGAGAAGGAATTTTGATATGTTAAAACACTTATACTCATACGCTATTCAATAAAACAAGTGTTATGGTGGTCACATATGTGTGTCTGTCATTTTTTTATTTTCTTACACATATATGCTCTAATTAATATATATTTTCTGGCATTTCATAAGTTAATGAACTCAATGAGAGTTTCAATTATCCTCACATAATTACCGTAATTATGTAATACCTAATCTTCTCAAAATTAATAAGCTTGTTGATTGTCAAAAGTATATTCCTCAGATACACAAATCGAGAGTAAGTGGTGTACAATAGTATGTCCTAAATTATTCTAATACTTTGATCTTAATCTTCTCATCTTATCATTTAAGTATCAAAATTTATATTGTTTGTCATCATCAAAAAGGAGGAGATTTTTTCGTCTAGCTATGTCTAAGTCACATTGGACATACCAAACCATTATATATCTAAGGTTTTGATTTGACAAAGTATAAATTTCATAACCATTCATAATTAAGTTACAGATTATTTTATCTATATGAGATACAAGCAGAAGAGCATGAACAGAAAGGTATTGAATGAAAGGCAAAGTATCAGTCAATGGACTATATCACTTCTGCATCCAGCCCTTAGAAAACAAGTGCTTTCGCACTTGACACACAAAACAAAAGTAATGGAATAGTTAGTCGATCCTCAAGTGCTGAAAACAATTACAAGATAGTAACGTACATCTGTTGAGTATGGAACACGTGCCGCAACTCACAAAAAAGAATATTTAAATTGTCTTGTCTTGACATTCTTAATTCATTTTGTCTTATGCTGGTAAAGTTTCTTTTGATTTATATGATGAAAGTCGTCACTGAGCACTAGGCAACACTGGCATAATGTACTTCTTTGAACACATGCTGCAAAAAGCGTTTGTGGCCCTAACTCTTTCATTGCATAGTAGCAGCCTCGTGTCAAGTGCCAAAGCTATTAGAAAACAACAAGCTAGGATCTCTCAACAGATCAAAGCACTGAAGTCTATATAAACCCTAAAGACGTTTGTGTTAAAAAGGTAAAACTAAAAGAGAAAATACAGAGACAAAATGAACAAGTACAATAATGTTGTCAACCCACTAGATTAAAGAAACTTGAACGAATTGAGTGAATCTTAGCTCTGCTAAGTTAATGAGTTTCATTGTATTCAAGCTTATTGTGTAAACACTCTCTGAGTGATAAAAATACATTCTCTTTCAAACATCTATTGTTTGTGAAAGTCAAGAGTGGCTTAGTGACAAAGAATACTTGGGTCTTAATCTCAGGGGAGATTAAGTGTAGTGTCAAGAGTGGCCTAAAGAGTACTCATTGTAGCCATAAGTAGCATAGAGAATACTTGGTTGTAATAAAAGATTTGATTAGTGGAACCCTTCAAGGTTTAAAGGATAACTGGACGTAGCCCAAGAGTTAAGGTGAACCAGTATAAAGCCTCTGTGTTTTAATTACTGCTTCTATATCACTAGTCTTTTTCCTTAAGTCACTTCTACACTATCATATCCAAGTTTTATGAACCAGTTTTCTAAGTGCAAAGTTATTTTGAAACAATTGGACGAATCCCTTCGTCCATTGATATCTATTTTTCGAAAATCTTTTTATAACTTTCGAAAGACCGAGTTTTTATCCATCACACTATTCAACCCCCTTCTAGCGTGTTTCAAGTACTTCAGTTAATAGGTCAACCACATTCCCCAAGGTCGAAACTCTACAAATTTTCACATCTAATTGATCAATAATCTCTTGAATGAGATGGAAACGTATAAGTATGTATTTGAATCGTTGGTGAGATCTGGGTTCCTTAGCATGTTTGTTCGCTCCATTATTATCACAATAGAGGGCAATTAGGTCGCACTATTGGAACAATGCCAAGTTCAATAATGAACTTCCTAATCGAAACAACTTTCTTAGCTCTACTTGAAGCAACTATATACTCATCCTTTGTAGTAGATTCGACAATTGTCTCTTGCTTTGAACTTTTCCAGCTAACAATTCCACCATTCAAGCAAGACACAAACATTGACTTCGATTGAAAATCATTTCTATTAGTTCGGAAGCAAGCATCAGTGTAACTCTTTACAACAAGCTCTTTCTCACCACTATATACCAAGAACGAATCTCTAGTCCTTTGTAAGTACTTCATAATGTTCTTGACAATGGTCTAGTGACTTTCATTGGGATCATATTGGTATCTACTTGTCATGCTAAAAGCATATGAGACATCTGGTCGAGTTCACATCATTGCATACATGATAGATCCTATTACTGAAGCATATGGAATTTTACTCATGTGTTTCCATTCATCTGATGTAGTAGGGCACTAATTCCTAGCACATAGGATTCTTCACCTAAGTCTTTCATAAAGAAACAACTCCACAACCATGTCTTAACATGTTGTAGTGATTGGATGTCATTTTTTACAGGTAGTATGTGTTAGGACTTTCGGCAAGCGTACCGATTTGTCATTGTAAGTTACAAAAATTTATAAAGATCGTCTCCAAAAGGACTTGAGCTACTCAGTTATTCCAAATAGAATTTAACAGTTCAATAGTTATGTATAGAAAGGATAAGTGGAATTTCATTTAATTAAGAAAGTACGAAAAATTACGGAACTTAGTAAATTGAAATATATTTATGAGAAAGTAGGATTGGATTTCATCATTCTTACCCTTAGTATTCAATTAACTTTTACCATGCATAATTCAATTTCTAACTTTATTGATGCACACTATTTTACCCCGAATTGATCCCTCACATTCGAGTTCTAAGGGTATCTACAGAATATCGATTCCTCACATATGAAGTAAATACCCTAGCATTAAATTCATAATCGCGTGCTTTATGCAATCAAAACGTTATGCCCTATTCCTAGCAACTTAACGTAATGAGTAATATCATTCAGTTCAAACCCTAAGGGCACTTTCCAGTCAAGCTTAGGATTTTAATTCATGAAACTAGTGATCAAGTAGAACCAAACATTAAGCATAGAATGAAATTACCAACAAAGAGTAGAAGATTCATGCATAAATAAATATTAAAATAGATACATAAGGATAAGAAGATGACATCCAATCCTTAGAGAAGCTAGCCAAGCATGGAGAAAAGTCACATGCTTATCTTGATCCATGAGCAACACATCACCTTTCTAGGTGAGTAGATGCCTATACCCCTCAGGTTAATGACATGGCCTATTCAACCTACGTAGTTATTGTGCTACTTGAAATGAAGGCTGATTGATAATTGTTGTGCATGCTTAGTTTTTGTACTGAATTTGCATAACAATTATCTTAATTTTCTCATTTATTGCTTAGTTTGATTTTAATAAGTTAGAATCTAGTGTCTTTTAGATTTTTTGCTTATTAAAGTTTATTTCAGTAAAATTTTACTTTTAGTTGTGTTTTGTAGAGTTTTGGTGCTTCAGCAATGAAGGAAGATTTTTTTGGTTGATTAAGAAGTGTGCTTAGCGTGCAAACCGAGCTTAGTGCTGAGGCAGCTTGGAAGGCCATGCATCAAGCATCTGGAGGATGCTGGGAAGAGATCTAAAGTTTGGTGCGCGCTTAGCTAAATGTTCCTATTGAATATAGGGGGAGTTGCAAGAAGAATCAAAGCAAGAATGAAGAAGAAGCTTGATGTTTGCTTGAAGATATTTTTGCTTTTTACATGCCTAATCAGTATGAAGGCATTTGTAACTTGTTTGAGTTTGATTCAAGTACATTGCTTTGTGATCCTTGCATTGCATTTGCATTGCACATAAACATGCATTCATAGTTTCATTAAAATAAGAAAGTTGTTAAATGATTTCAAAAGAATCTAAATTCGCATGGTTAATTTTTTGAAAAAAAATGAAAACTTACTGTTTTAATCGATTACACAGTGATTTAATCAATTAAATGCTTTTGCTCTAAATCTGGAAAAGCCATGAAGAACATTTTAATCGATTACAAGATTAGTTTAATCGATTACATAGTGCATTCAGGAAAATCATGTATTACTACTTTAATCGATTACCATGAACCAATTTGAAAACTGTGCTTTACTGCTTTAATCAATTACATTGCGTAATAATCGATTATTCTGTTCATAAAATTTTCCAGAAAATTGAGGAATAATTTAATCGATTATTTAGTAATTTTAATCGATTACATATGTCAAAATAATTGATTACACCAGCGGATTAATCGATTATTGTCAGTTAAATCAGTTTTATATAAAGCTTTGTGAATCTATTTTCTAAATATACATATTAAACGAATTATTTTATATACACGAGTGACTTACCCAAAAGACACTAAGCTTTCTAAGAGTTCAAGAGACTGATTTCTAAGTGAAAAACACATCTTGTGAAGATCAAGATTGCTGAGTTTTTCTGTGAAGATGTCTTAAAGAAAAGAAGTTTTCAAGATATTGATTCTGAGCATTAGATTTCATACAACTTGGAATGTGTGGTAATCTCAATTCATTTTCATTCATTCATACATGAAGGATCACAGGTTGTGTTTATCTTGAATCTTTCTTTTTAAGATTTTGTGATATTTATATTCATTTGTGATAAATCAATTTGATCCTGTCAAGCTTTCTAGAGTAGGGTTCTCTAGGTGAAAGATCTGAGTAGGGTTCTTAGAGTCTTGATGATTTATTTTCTAATAGAGTTTTAGAATTCAAATTCTTTATCTAGGGTTGATAAAGAAAATCACTTGTAAATTGCTTGTAAAGAATATTTTGATTTAATGAAAACTTTGACCTAGTGTTGGTTGGAAGACACTAGATGTAGCCTCCAAGTTTGTGAGGTGAACCAGTATAAACTGTTAAGTCTCTTTTCTAATTCTGTATATCTTTCATTGCTTGTATTTGGGTAATCAAGATAAAATCAACAAAACAAAGTTTTTGTCATTACTTGCATAACAAGGTTGATCTTGGTTGAAAAAAAAGTTCTGGTTTGAAAAAGGTTTTAAGTGATACAATCCAGATTTTAAATTTCGCAAATAGTTTCAAGTAAATTTTAAATACCTGTTTTAAACCAATTCATTCCCCCCTCTTTGTTTATTTGAAGAGTGTTCATTGTATTTTCAATTGGTATCATAGCTAGTTCTTGAAAGTTATTCAAGATCACTTTCTTTTCAAAGAAAATGAATACTACTCAAATAACTTTTAGAGAGGGAGCTTCTCTCAATCATCCACCAATGTTTGAGGGTGAGCATTTTAATTTTTGGAAAAATCGTATGCAAAACTTTATTCAATTCAATGATCCCGGTGCGTGGAAAGCTATAGAAAAAGGTCCTTTGGTTCCAATGAAAACTGTTGATAATAATTTGATTCCCAAAGAATGGGATGAAATGACAGATGCTGAAAAAAGAGTTGTGCAATATGATTTTAAAGCTAAAAACATGATTACATCTGCTTTGTCTTCTGATGAATTCTTTAGAACTGTGAGATGCAGAAGTGGAAAAGAAATGTGGGAGATGTTGGAGGTAACTCATGAAGGAACAGATATAGTAAGGAGATCAAGGAAGCATGCCTTGATTCATGAATATAAGATGTTCAAGATGAGCAATACCGAAAACATATCTCAGCTGCAAACAAGATTCACAAACATTGTCAATCATCTTCTTGATCTTGGAAAGACATTTGATGCTGAAGAATTGAACATCAAAATAATAAAGTGTCTAACAAGACCATGGCAACCAAAAGTTACAGCAATCAAGGAATCCAAAAACTTGTCTAAGATGTCCATGGCTGCACTGCTTGGTAAGCTACTTGAATATGAACTTGAAATGTCACAACTAACCAATGTAGAAGATGCAGAAAAGAAACATAAAAGCATAACCTTGAAAGCTGCATCCTCTAAAGTTGAGAAAGAAGAAGATTCAAGTGAAGAAGATGAAGATGACAACATGAATCTAATTGTCAAAAAGTTTAGCAAATTAATAAGAAGAAACAAGAACAGAAAGTTCACAAAGTTCAACAAAAGAAATGACAACAACAACACCTCTACCAACTTCACTTGTTTTGAATATGGAAAGCCTAAACACATCAAATCTGAATGTCCAATTTTCTTGAAGAAGCAACAAGGTAAGAGGAAGATAAAGAAGGAAGGAAAGAAAAAAAAAAAGGCATGTATTGCTTGGGAAGACAATGAATCAACAACCTTTAAATCTTCAAGTGAGAATGAAGAAGCTAATGTTTGCTTCACATCCACATTGAGTGATGATGATTACTCAAGTGTTGAATCTGAGGTAAGTTCTGAATATGATAATATAGTTGATGCTTTCTATGAAATGCATGATGAGGCTCAAAGGCTAGCAAAGTCAAATAATAAGCTGAAAGGAGATCTATGATGGCACATCACCAAACTTGCAGAAATGCAAAGTGAACTTTGTAAGTTGAAAGAAGAAAATGAAAATTTTCTTTCAAGTTACAAGGCCAATGGGTGTATATGTCCCTCTTCCTTTTCTAAGGCAGAAAAATGCAAATTGTTACAAGAAGAGTTTGATGCTTTCAAAAGAAGACAAGGAGAAAAGCATACGTTACTTCTTTCAGAAAATAACTATTTGATTGATCTTTTGAAAAGGCTTTATAGAGGAAAATGGAACTTGGCTAAAATGTTAAGTGTTAAAAAATATGTTGGAGATACTTCTGGTTTGGGTTACAAACATATTTCAAAATCTTGTGGAAAAAACCAAATTTGTACCACCAAAATAGAAGAATCAAAGGAGATTTTATAAATCAAAGCTTAATCAAAATGCTTATTTTGAAAGATCATCAAGAGTTGTAACTTGTAACTATTGCATGAAGAAAGGACATACATCTTTTAAATGCTATACTAGGAAATATTATGTGCCTAATGGAGAATGTGTTTGGGTGCAAAAGAAAAAGAAAATAGTTAACCCCTATGGACCCAACCTCAATTGGGTACCTTTCCTTGTTACTTGATTTGAATTTTGCAGGTGTGTCTAAGAGCAAGATCATCACTATGGTATCTTAATAGTGGCTGCTCTAAGCACATGACAGGTGACATATTCATGCTTACAAATGTCATACTAAAAGATGGATGATTTGTCACTTATGGCGATAATAACAAACGAAAGTTAATTGGAGAAGGAAACATAGGAGACAGCCTTAAGACTATGATCAGAAATGTTTTGTATGTTGATGGCTTGAAACATAATCTCCTAAGCATAAGCCAACTATGTGACAAAGGGTTCAAATTTTCTTTCAACAACAAATGTTGTTTGATTTGTGACAGTAAAAATGGTGAAGTTATCTATGTTGGAGGATTTGGAGTGTGATGTTGATGCAAGACAAATAGACGAATTTCTGCAACTCAATGATATGAATGAAAAAGAAAAATCTGAACCAAATGATGAACTGGAACAGTCAACTCCTTTACAAAAGCACAAGGATTGGAGAACTACTAAAGATCTTTCCCTTGACAACATAATTAGGGAAGTATCCAAGGGAGTTTCTACTAGATCCTCTTTAAGAAATCTTTGTTGTACCATGGCCTTTGTTTCATAAATTGAACCAAAAAGTGTTGATCAAGCTCTGCTAGATGAACATTGGTTAATAGCTATGCATGATGAATTGAATCAATTCAAAAGAAACCAAGTTTGGGAATTAGTTCCTAGACCATCTACTCATATTCCTATTGGCACAAAATGGGTTTTTTGGAACAAGCTAGATGAAAGTGACATCATAATAAGGAACAAGGCTAGATTGGTTGCTAAAGGATACAACCAAGAGGAAGGCATAAATTATGATGAAACTTATGCTCTAGTTGCTAGATTAGAAGCCATTAGGTTGTTACTTGCATCTGCTTGTTTGATGAACTTTAAATTGTTTCAAATGGATGTTAAAAGTGCATTTTTGAATGGTTACATTGAGGAAGAAATATATGTAGACCAGCCTCCTGGATTTATTGATTACAAGCATCCTAACCATGTTTTCAAATTAAGAAAAGCTTTATATGGTTTGAAACAAGCATCAAGGTCTTCGTATGAGAGATTGAACAAATTTCTACTTCAACAATCTTTCAAAAGAGGATAGCTTGACAAAACTTTGTTCATCAAGAAAAAAGAAAATGATATCTTGCTGGTTCAAATTTATGTGGATGACATTATATTTGGTTTAACTAATCAATCTATGTGCAGAGAATTTTCTATCTCAATGCAGAGTGAATTTGAGATGTCAATGATGGGGGAGCTTACATTCTTTCTAGGATTACAAGTCAAGCAAATGAAGAATGAAACTTTCCTTAGCCAAGCCAAGTATTGTCTGGAAATGATCAAGAAATTTGAAATGGAAAATTGCAAGAATGCTACAACACCAATGACAATATCTACCTATCTTGATTCAAAAGACAAAGAAAAAAAGTGTTGATGAGTCCAAATACAGGGGAATGATTAGTTCTTTGCTATATTTGACTGCAAGTAGACCTGACATTATGTTAAGTGTATGCTTGTGTGCTAGATATCAAGCAAATCCCAAAGAATCTCATCTATTAACAGTCAAAAGAATTCTAAAATATCTCAAGTCTACACTAAGAGTAGGACTGTGGTATCCAAAAGGTACATCTATCAGCTTGATTGGATATTCTGATTCTGACTTTGTAGGGTGCAAATTGGATAGAAAGAGTACCAGTGGTACATGCCACTTGTTAGGAAGCTCTTTGATTTCTTGGCACTGCCAGAAGCAATCATGTGTTGTGTTGCGAAAACGGCAAGTGTACCGCTCGTTTCAAGTAATAAAGTAGGTAAGTAGAGTATCGTATCCACAGAGATTGATACTGATTTCACAATAATTTGTGATCTAAGTAATTGGAAGGAAAAAGAATGATTTTTG
>PYAF01005219.1:239028-270027 GCA_007407185.1 Glycine tomentella | reverse complement strand
CAGAGAATAAATCTTTTCTAATTTAGCTAATCCCTAATCCCTTAGTGAATTAACCCTTTAACCTGAATCAAAAACCTAATTCCTTAGTGAATTCTATCAAGTTAAGCATTTAAAAGAATATATTATAAAGTTCTGCAACCACGCATCCCTATCCCTAGGCAATGAACAATTGTTATCTTACTCATGTCAGTAATTAGAATCCAAACATCTCTATTGCGAATCCTAACCCCCAGAACTTAATTAGAATGGCCAATTCTAAGAAAGAATATAATCATTAAGAACAGAGTAAAACAAAGCAATCATAACAATCTCATTCAATACCAGTTAAATTACAGAGGAGTTCACATTCGTTCTTGGCCTAACCACAATACAGAATTTAGCCTGACATAGTCATCAAGAACACCAAAGCATACATAGAAGACATTATTCTGCAGTAAACCCTAGCTTTGATTCTATGTAGGAGTGATTTCCAAAGGTTTTTCAAGCTCTTCAGTGTTGTCCCAAAGATCCCCTTTTCAGTCCAGAAGCCTTTCTTTTATATTTGCTTTCAGGGTGGTTTAATTCCAGAAACAAAGCTTCCTTTCCTCTGCATTTTCGAGCTATATATTGCAAATAAAGGAAACAAAATCGTCTCCACGCGGATAGCGCGGGATTCCGCGCCGATCGCGCGGATAACACGAGCTGAAGGCTGATCCTGAATGTCTGACGCTACTCGCACTGTCTTTCACGCTGACCGCGTGAACCATTCAACTTTATGGCACTAGTCACGCGGGTATTCACGCTAATCACGTGATGTCTTCGAGATGAAGGTTGGCATTTGCACTATGGAGCGACTCGCGCGGAACTCCACTCTGATGGCGTGGAACCTTCGAAACTGAGACTTCTTCTTTTTAGCTTGAATCTCCTCCTTTTGGCCCTGACATTATAACTTGCTAATGAAATGAGATACAATTTGAATATAATTAACAAACTAACATATTCTAGTTTATATTTCTAATTATTCAATTAATTTATAACCTAAACTAGCCTAAACTAAGATGTGTTAGCAACACATCAAATAATTCCCAGATTTAAAACTTGCTGTCCTCAGCAATGATAGAACCTCAAGGTGAGAAGCCAAGATCAATGATCAAACATCTGTCACATTCAACAATCTTAGAATCATAAGGCTGAGTAAAATCAATGTTCACATCAAAGTTTCAACAGTACTGTCAATTCCATCAACTTAAGAGTCAACTTGAGCATTTCTTACCAAGGTATATCTGTTTCACTCAACACTCAAGTGTATCAGGGTAATTGTCATCGCTCAATTCAATCACAGTTATAGCACAACCATAGGCTTGATCATATTCTCTAGTTACCTCAAATAAGGAACACAAAATGCATGCACAACTGATCAAAAGGTCTTTTAAGCTTGTAACTTGGCCTGGCTTTAGGGTAGGGAAAATTTTTGGATAGTAGCTAAGTTAAGACTGGATTCAGATCAAATTTCCCAAGTCCATTGCCCTTTATATCAATTCATGCTTTCTTTCAAACCTTCTCAGACTGACAAACCATTTTATTCTTTTTATCTTCATTCTTTCTTTTCTGGTGGTTTCTTTTTATTTTATTCAGTAAACACAATATATCCACCAGCTGGTATTTCAGACTTGTTCTCTTCCAATTGGACCATTCACTAGATTTGGATTTTGCCAACTTTGTTCTGTTGACTTCTTTCATCTAACCCAGAATTGTCTTCTTGGGTAACTTTGTCTTTCCTCTTACCTTTTTGATTTTCATTAACCTTGTTATTCAACAGTGGACTTTTACTCTTTCTTCCTCAAGCCTCAAATAAGGTGGTTCAGGACAAGTTCCAGATGTCAGGTATATGAATGAAAAAGCTTAGGCTCAAAGGGGTAGCAAATGGAAAACTGAAGGTGAGTAAATTTGGCCCTGGTTTTAAAGAATGAACTGCCTTAATCATATCAGAAAATACATGCATCCAGAGAAATTGAGCAAGTTCTAGAGTACCATCAAAGTGAAAGCTCTCAGAAACAATTATTTGTGTATAGGCTCAAAAACTCACCGGTTATGGCTCAAGAAAACTCTGTTAATTTCATCTCAAGCGCCATTTCCTGCTTCACATGAACATCAATATACCAACAAATACAATTCCAATCATGATTCATGCAAGCCATGCTGTGTTTTATTTCACTCATGCTTCTAACGAAGATGTCCAATTCACTACTGATTTTAAAGTTCTCACTCTGGAAAAATTCTGATATGTTTTTAACCTTTATTCAACAATATTAGATGAACAACTAATGAAATCTAGTAATCTAAAATTCTCTATTAGATGTCATTTGTTCTTTGACTGTGCAATTTTTCAAATAATGCTTATGCGTCCATTCCCAGATTTAGGAAATTGCTGTCCCCAGCAATTACTAACAAGGTCAAAGCGCCATTGAAACACACAACGATATGTGCATTATTTGTGAATCGCAGTTCAACCGAACATTAATCCAAAGAGAAGAAAATAATCAAATCATAGACTCTACTATATGTATATAGATATGCATCAATAATCTAAATGTTTTAAGTGCAGAATTCTAAAAATACTGAATTTTAAAGAAACAGGAAAAAAATAAGAAAAATAAAACAGGAAAAATAAAACTGGTCCTGACAAATCACTCCTCACTCCTCCCCCTCTCTCATATCATCTTCGGCCTCAGCTGCCTGAGATGGTTTAGGAAGGACTGTGGCTGGCTCTGGAACATCTGAGGGTCCTGGAGGAGTAGTAGCCACTAGTGATGGAGACCTGCGGGCAACTGGTGGTGGAGGCGGTGCAACGACTGGTGAAGGCTGAGGCTGGTAAGCAGAAGTATCAATACCCCGCTGTCTGCAAAGGTCTTCTAGCATCGGTGTCTGGTATGTGAGCTGGGTCTGGATGAACATCTGCAGAGATAAATAACTGGAAGAATCCTCAAAAAGGAGCTCATGTCGAGGTACCATCTGTGTGGTAGAAGAAGAAGAAGGAGGAGGAACGGGTTGTGGTGGTGGTGCTTCAGGTACTGGCGGTTGAAGATCCTCAGGGTCAGGTACTGCATGAGGACTCCTCATCGCAAGTTCTTCAGGCGATAACTTTGACGCACGGATGATTTGTTCCTCTGCAACGCCTTTCATTGCGTCAAGATATGTCTTGTGACTCATTAAAGAAGCAATCTGGACGTCCATAGGTTCGTCATTTGGGATCTCAACCCCAGCTTGGAGACATAGATGAGAGACTAAGGACGAGTGGGCTAGCCATGATTTGCTGCTAGCGTCCTGAATCATATGAAGAAGGCGGTTAGATAAAAGATTTGCAATATAAAGATTACCTTCACCCCGGAGGACATATAAAAGGCTTGCTCGTTCGACATTCACATCAGTCAAATTAGTGGAAGGAATGACTGTGTGGTTCACAAATTGATGCCAGAACGCCGCATCACCTACTAGATCATGCTTCCTCATCTTCTCTGGAATGTAATCCAAGCCTGCTTTTGTTTTCCAGCTAGTGTATAATCCGGTAACCCCTTGCCGGATCTGATCAACTAAGCGAGGCACCTCATCTCTGTACATCTTGGTAAATATGTCAGGTTGCATGCTCATGAAGAGGTGATGAAACTCACAGCGAGAGAATGGAGAGTAACTGGTGTCTAGGAATTTCTCTATGGTCCTGTCATCAAAAGGAACGAGGACCCCTCGCACCCATCTAACTCTCCTGGCAGCAACTGTGTCTGGATCGACATTCGCCAAGAATTCTTTTAAAATCAGGCTGGAACTAGGCTCCGGAAAGCTAACGAGTTGTTGCCACTGCCGCCGAATGATGACTTCCCGGATAGGGTTATCCTCTGGTAAGGTCTCCCACAGAATCTTCTTTTCTGGAATAATTTTCTTGGGCATGTACCAAGTGTCAAACCGCTCTTGACACTCTGCGGAGCGGAACCGGGCTTCGTCATAGTCGGAAATGCGGGCTCTTTTGCTACCAGCTGCAGTGGTGCTTTTCTTTTTGCCCTTCTCAACCTGTTTGCCCTGAAACTCAGAAAATATCCATATACATGTATAACTCAGAGACTTGTCTACTTTCACCAACACGAGATTGACCTTACCCATAAGCATCCATTCCCAGATTTAATTCTTGCTATATCAATTAACACAACTAATCCAAGCAATCGGGGAATTCCCGTAGGTATTCAGACACCATTTTTCATATCAGTAAATCAGGATTTATAGCAGTCAGAGTGAATGAGTAACAACCATCTAGCTTAATTTAAATTGCAATTTTGGACTGCTACAATAAGGTATCTATGCATGCTCATACCAACAATGAGTCTAAGTATCTCAATGTACAGTCTAGAGTTCAAGGCTGTCAAATAAAGTGAATGCACACTATCATGAAGTACTCAAAAGCATTTTCCACAGGATGGCCTCATGACACACACATGGAGTCCCATAACACATGCAACACCCACTAAGTGGATTTATCATTAAAATGTGTTAATTTACAGAGCAAAAGTGCATACAGTTTACAGAATTCAACAGCACTCTCGGGATTCCCAGATTTATTCATTTAAATGCATCAAACCAAACACTAGCAACAAATTCACATGTAGCCAATTGGTTCACCTCAACTAACAGCAATAATAGGGGATTCAACTAACATTTCCAATATCCAGGCTATTGAAGTTTTACAAGTATGAGCAATTAACTACCCAAATCCCATTCAAATTAATCAGAATAAAGCTATTCCCCATTTCTTAGAAGTTCAGTTTGATTTCCATGAGGCAACCAGTCTTGCATCTCAATTCTCGTAACCCTAGAGCAATAAGATTAAGTATCTAATGAGTGAACCATGCTCTGAAAAGAAGACTACCCCAGTAAATAGTTTCAATGCCAACCATCCACAAATAATAGCAAAACATGGTGGCGCTATCCGCGCGGTGAACAGCGCTAATCGCGTGAAGTCGCGATTCCACCATGAATGCTTCTGCAACTCCATACCCCCTAATGTTATTCTACTACGTTTCCATGCAAGGGAAGTGCTTAAGCAAAGAAAAAGAAATGTACCTTATCCTTGTTGCCAGCCATATGTGCCAATAAAATAGTCGAGGGGATACAAAAAGGAAATGCTCAAGGAATGCACAGAGGTATCAATGGAGAAGAGAATGGGATGGGGTTGCAATGCTTTGACAGAGATTTATAATGACAGCAATGAGCACAGCTTGGTAACCGGTGGTGTGAATGCAAGTTAAGGGCAGTTACCACAATGGAGCAATTTTAGGAGTGAAAGGGTGAATACCAAATTTGAATTTTCTATTTTAAAAACCTGAATCGTTGGCTCGGGCGATTCGCGCTGCTTATGGCGCGATTAGCACGGATCTTCCCTGAAAGGGCTGTCCTCTCGACTTCTTCGCACGATCCGCGCGGTGTGAATCAGCAAAATCTGGAACAATGGATTTGACCTCGTCACGCTGATAGCGTCACTGATGGCACGAATCACGTGGATTTGCATTGAAAGGTCTTCAGGCTCGAATCTTCCACACGATTGGCGTGCTTGGTCACGCGGTTAGCGTGAGAAATGGTATGAGGCACAAATTGATGGCGCTGTTAGCGCCGATTTTCATGCTAATAGCGTGAGGACCCACCTTGGATGGAAGATGATTCCATATTGGCGCGATACTTGGCGCTGTTAGCGCCACTGTAGCGCTATTGGCGTGGTTTCTAACGCGATCAGCGCGGTGCCTTTGTCTGTTCTTTTTCTTTCATTTTGAATTGCTTTTTGTTTTTATTCACTAACTAAAATGTCTGATGCCTAAAAGTGACTAAAAATTAACATGCAAAAATCTAAATCAATTGCTATCAAAATTTAAAAGGACTTAAGTACCTATGTATTTACATCAAATACTAAGATCTCGGGAAGGATCCCAAGAATTGCTCATTTTACGTCTTGAGCCAAACGCTTCCTTTTTGCTAAACCTCTGTGGAATGAAGTGGAACAGAAACCGCGTTTCTGTCCACATCCCCTCCGAAATAATGCTTTAATCTGAAGCCATTTACTTTGAAAACTCTGTCACTATCCAAGGGGGATATTTCCACTGTGCCATAAGGATAAACTTCTCGCACAAGGAACGGACCGGACCATCGTGACTTTAGCTTACCTGGGAAAAGTCGCAGGCGAGAATTGTATAACAGCACTTGTTGGCCAGGAACGAATTCCTTTGGGCGAATTTGATTGTCATGCCACCTCTTTGTCTTCTCTTTGTAGATCATGGCATTTTCATATGCAGCTAACCTGAACTCATCCAACTCATTCAACTGAAGTAACCTTTTTTTCATTAGCTTTTGACAGTTCAAAGTTTAAAAATTTAGTTGCCCACATGGCTTTGTGTTCAAGTTCAATAGGGAGATGGCAAGACTTACCGTAAACAAGCTGAAAAGGAGACATACCTATAGGAGTTTTGAATGCAGTCCGGTAAGCCCACAAGGCATCATCAAGCTTTTTAGACCAGTCCTTTCTAGATGTCCCCACAGTTTTTTCTAAAATTCTTTTGAGTTCACGGTTAGAGATTTCTACTTGGCTGCTTGTCTGAGGATGATATGGGGTAGCCACTTTGTGTTTGACTCCATACTTGGCTAGCAAGCTATCAAATTGCTTGTTACAAAAATGAGTCCCTCCATCACTGATTATGGCCCTTGGCACCCCAAAGCGCGTGAAAATGTTCTTCCTCAAGAATGAAACCACCACCTTTGCATCATTGGTGGGCAAAGCTGCTGCTTCAACCCATTTGGACACATAATCTACAGCAACCAAGATGTATTGATTGCATTTAGGGAAGGGTCCCATGAAATCAATCCCCATACATCAAACAGCTCAACTTCTTGGATGTTGTTCAATGGCATCTCATCTCTGCGAGAGATATTACCTATTCTTTGACAGCTATCACACTGCACAACAAAGTCCTTGGCATCTTTGAAAAGTGTTGGCCAATAGTAGCCACATTGCAAGACCTTTTATGCAGTCCTATTTCCATCAAAATGGCCTCCATAATTGGAGGAATGACATTGCCACAGAATATTCGGCACTTCGGTTTCTGTTACACATCTGCGGATAAATATAAGAAAGGGTTATCCCAAAAATACCTTCTTGCATCATGTAGAAACCTCTTTCTCTGCTGCCAATTAAAGTCTTCAGGAATGATTCCAGTAGCTTTAAAGTTTGCCATGTTTGCGAACCATGGACTGAGTTGCACTGCAAGTACTTGCTCATCAGGAAAAGATTCATTGATTTCTATCTTCGGTCCATCCTACAAATCCTTTTCCTGAATCCTAGATAAGTGATCAGCCACCTTATTTTCCACTCCTGCCTTGTCTCTGATTTCCAGATTAAATTCCTGCAACAATAACATCCAACGGAACAAGCGTGGCTTTGCATCCTGTTTGTTAAGCAAGAATTTAAGAGCTGCATGATCAGTGTAAATAATAACCTTAGAACCTACTAAATAGGACCAGAATTTGTCTAAAGCATATACTACAACTAGCATTTCTTTTTCAGTGGTAGCATAATTAACTTGTGCCTCATTTAGGATTTTACTAGCATAGTATATGACATGTAAATGTTTTTCTTTTCTCTGTCCTAAAACTGCACCTGCTGCATAAGCACTAGCATCACACATAAGTTCAAAAGGTAAACTCCAATCAGGAGCTATTAAAATAGGTGCAGTGGTGAGTTTGTGCTTTAGTGTGTTAAATGCCTCAAGGCAAGCTTCAGTGAAACAAAATTCAGTATCTTTCTCCAGCAATTGGCTTAGTGGCTTTGAAATCTTGGAGAAATCCTTGATGAACCTTCTGTAAAAACCTACATGGCCTAAAAAACTGCGAACACCATTCATATTAATAGGAGGAGGTAATTTTTCAATTAGTAATAATTTAGCTCTATCTACCTCAATTCCCATTTCTGAAATTTTGTGGCCTAAAACGATGTCTTCCCTTACCATGAAGTGACATTTTTCCCAATTCAAGACTAAATTTGTTTCTTGACATCTTTTTAAAACTTTGGCTAAATTAGCCAAGCATGAAGTAAAACAAGAGCCAAAAACAGAAAAGTCATCCATAAATACCTCAAGGCTGTTCTCTACCATATCAGAGAAAATAGATAGCATGCATCTCTGGAATGTGGCAGGTGCATTACAAAGTCTAAATGGCATTCTTTGATATGCAAACACCCCAAATAGACATGTAAAAGCTGTCTTTTCTTGGTCTTCTGGTGCTACTGGGATTTGATTATACCCAGAGTATCCATCTAAGAAGCAGTAGTAGTCATGACCAGCTAGTCTTTCAAGCATTTGGTCCATGAAAGGGAGTGGAAAATGGTCTTTCCTAGTTGCATCATTCAGTCTCCTGTAGTCTATGCACATTCTCCATCCAGTAATGGTTCTTGAGGGGATCAAATCATTATTGTCATTTTGAATGACTGTTATTCCCCCTTTTTTTGGAACGGTTTGGACTGGACTTACCCAAGCTGTGTCTGAAATAGGAGAGATCATACCTGCATCTAACAGCTTGACAACCTCTTTTCTTACCACTTCTTTCATAGTAGGATTGAGTCGCCTTTGTGGTTGTCTTACAGGTTTCACATCACTTTCCATAAGAATTTTATGAGTACAAAAGGAAGGATTTATACCTTTCAGGTCAGAGATGGACCAGCCAATGGCTGTCTTGTGCTCCTTGAGTACTTTCAGTAGCTTCTCCTCTTCATGCCATTCCAGCCCTCTATTGATGATGACTGGATATGTATCTTTCTCACCTAAAAACACATACTTCAGATGTTCAGGTAGTTCTTTCAGCTCAACCTTAGGTGCTCCAACTGGAATATCATCTTCTTTTTTCTCCAGCTCTTCTAACACAGGTTCACTGGTCTCTGGTGTATTTTCCTGATCTGTAGTTTGCAATTCTGCAGCAATTTCTTCCTCTAGTGCTGATGAAATATCTACTGTCATACCTGCATAAATTGCATTATCCAATACATCCAGCCTAAAACAATCATGTTCATCAGCTGGATGCTTCATGACATCAAATATTTTAAAGACTACAGATTCATTATCCATTCTTAATTCTAACTTTCCCTGCTCTACATCAATTAAGGCTCTAGCAGTTGCTAAAAATGACCTTCCTAACAGCAGAGGGATTTCACTTTCACCCTCCATATCTAAAATAATAATGTCTGCAGGGAAAATGAATTTATCTACTTTCATTAGACCATCCTCAATTACCCCTGATGGTTTCCTTAATGAACGGTCTGCTAATTGCAAGGAAACTCTAGTGGGTTTTAATTCAGAGACACCTAGGGACTTACACATTGACAATGGCATTAGATTTATGCTAGCCCCTAAGTCACATAGTGCCCTCCCTACATTGATATTTCCTATGGCAATAGGGATATTGAAACTTCCTGGGTCTTTTAATTTTGGAGGAAGCTTCCTCTGAATGATGGCACTGCACTCTTCAGTAAGTGCTATGGTCTCACAATCCTGCAGTTTATGTTTCTTAGATAAAAGCTCTTTCATGAATTTTGCATAGTTAGGCATATTGGATAATGCCTCAGCAAATGGAATATTAATGTGTAACTTTTTAAACATATTTAAGAACCTGGCAAACTGTTGTTTTTGGATTTGTTGTTTTGTCTGCACTGGATATGGGGGTTTCTCAAAGCGAGAAAAATCTCATTGCTTCTTTGGAGGTGCAGAATTGTTCTCCTTGGAACTCTCAGCAGCTTTTTCTTCTTCTGTGGTAGCTGCTTTGTTTTCTTTGTCAGCTTCCTTTCTACTTACCTTAGGCTTTTCTTGTGGGTTGAGTACCTTCCCACTTCTGGTTGTAATTGCCTTTGCATGTTCCCTTGGGTTTATCAATGTGTCACTGGGGAACTGACCTGGTGGTCTCTCAGCCAACTGCTTTGCCAGCTGACCAATCTGGTTTTCCAGATTTCTGATGGAAGCATCTTGATTTGTCCGGTGAGCTCTGGTTTCATTTATGAAGGCATTGGTAGCCTGAATGTGCTCAGTTGTTGTTTTGGACAGCTGCAACACCACTTTCTCCAGTTCAGACATCTCCTTGTTGGGAATGGCTGGTGGTTGCAAATAGTGGTTAGACTTATAGTCTAACCCGCCTCCTTGGAATTTTCTCTGATAGTTATTTCCCGGAGCAAAGTTGTGATTCCTCTGATATGGCTGCTGCTGTCTCTGGTCATTCCAGATCCCATTAACCTACACAGGGTCAGCTCCAACAAGAATAGGACATACATTAGATTCATGCTCACCTTGGCAGTATTCACAGCTGATGCGGGGCATGCTATTGGATGAAACTTGGGCTGCAGAGACTTGAAGTCTGTCTATTTTCTCAGTTAATTTAGCCAGCTGTTGGGCTAAGATTTTCTGCTCTGCAAGCATGGCATCATTGCTAGACAGTTGGATTGGTTCCCTCTTTGGCTGAATTGTGATACTCTCATTTTCATTTCTAGCCAAAGAATTAATCAGCTCATAGGTTTGAGCTGCAGTTTTTGACCTTATTGTACCCCCTGCTCCAACATTAACAATCATGCGTGATTCAGGAGTTATACCATTAAAGAAAATACGTACCTGCTTACCCACAGGTATGTCATATTGCGGGCATCTCTTGATTAATTCCTGGAATCTATTCCAGGCAGCACACAAGGTCTCCTTTCCATTCTGAGTGAAGTTGGTAATTTCATTTACCAACCTGTTGTATTTGTCCATGGAGAAGTATTGAGCGAAAAACCTTGAGACTAAGTCGTCCCAAGTAGTGATGTTATTTGATGTTTGTCTGTTTAGCCATCTTAGTGCATTTCCCTTAACAGCAAAAGGGAATAGGCTTAATCTTATAGCATCATCTGAAACCCCTTGGTGTCTGCTAGTGTCACAGATTCTCAGAAATCTGTCAATGAAATCGTGAGGGTCTTCAAAGTCTTCTCCACCAAACTGACTGCGTTCCACCAATGCAATCAATGAAGGATTAATGTCAAAGTGATTTGCCTGTATTGATGGTCTCACAATGCTGGATTTTGGTCTTGTGAACATAGGAGCCAGAATATCCTCCATTAGTTCATCCTCTGGTCTCCGCTGATTATTTCTTTCTTCATCCATCTCTGCCTCTGACTCTAATTCAGGAATTGAATCAAAGTCAAAGTTTTCCACTTCTCTCCTTCTTTGTCTGGCTAACCTCCTTCTTACAGTTCTCTCTATCTCAGGATCGTACTGTAAATTCTCAGGATTAACTGAACCTCGAATAAACTCAGAGAAGCGATTAGTAACAAAAAATTCCAATCACAAAGATTAAAATTACTACAAAATCAGTTTATCAATCCCCGGCAACGGCGCCAAAAATTTGTTGCGAAAACGGCAAGTGTACCGCTCGTTTCAAGTAATAAAGTAGGTAAGTAGAGTATCGTATCCACAGAGATTGATACTGATTTCACAATAATTTGCTATCTAAGTAATTGGAAGGAAAAAGAATGATTTTTGAAAGAATTGTTGTTGTGTTGAATGATTAAGTAAATGCAGAATTTAAAGAGAATTAAAATTGCAAGTAAAGTGAGTTGTAACCAATGGATGAAATAATTGTAATTAGGACGCAATCCCCTTTGATCCCTGCCTCCTTCACTTAACTGGTTATCAAAGTTGATTGCTTCTGATTACTCAGAGAATAAATCTTTTCTAATTTAGCTAATCCCTAATCCCTTAGTGAATTAACCCTTTAACCTGAATCAAAAACCTAATTCCTTAGTGAATTCTATCAAGTTAAGCATTTAAAAGAATATATTATAAAGTTCTGCAACCACGCATCCCTATTCCTAGGCAATGAACAATTGTTATCTTACTCATGTCAGTAATTAGAATCCCAACATCCCTATTGCGAATCCTAACCCCTAGAACTTAATTAGAATGGCCAATTCTAAGAAAGAATATAATCATTAAGAACAGAGTAAAACAAAGTAATCATAACAATCTCATTCAATACCAGTTAAATTACAGAGGAGTTCACATTGGTTCTTGGCCTAACCACAATACAGAATTTAGCCTGACATAGTCATCAAGAACACCAAAGCATACATAGAAGACATTATTCTGCAGTAAACCCTAGCTTTGACTCTATGTAGGAGTGATTTCCAGAGGTTTTTCAAGCTCTTCAGTGTTGTCCCAAAGATCCCCTTTTTCAGTCCAGAAGCCTTTCTTTTATATTTGCTTTCAGGGTGGTTTAATTCCAGTAACAAAGCTTCCTTTCCTCTGCATTTTCGAGCTATATATTGCAAATAAAGGAAACAAAATCGTCTCCACGCGGATAGCGCGGGATTCCGCGCCGATCGCGCGGATAACACGAGCTGAAGGCTGATCCTGAATGTCTGATGCTACTCGCGCTGTCTTTCACGCTGACCGCGTGAACCATTCGACTTCATGGCGCTAGTTGCGCGGGTATTCACGCTAATCGTGTGATGTCTTCGAGATGAAGGTTGGCATTTGCACTATGGCGCGACTCACGCGGAACTCCACGCTGATGGCGTGGAACCTTCGAAACTGAGACTTCTTCTTTTTAGCTTGAATCTCCTCCTTTTGGCCATGACATCATAACTTGGTAATGAAATGAGATACAATTTGAATATAATTTACAAACTAACCTATTCTAGTCTATATTTCTAATTATTCAATTAATTTATAACCTAAACTAGCCTAAACTAAGATGTGTTAGCAACACATCATGTTGTCTTATGTACTGCTGAAGCTAAATACATTTCTGCTGAAAGCTGCTGTGCACAAAGTCTTTGGTTGAAGCAACAACTTCAAGACTTTGGTGTTGAGAAACAGGAGATACCCTTGTTGTGTGATAACACAAGTGCCATCAACATATCCAAAAATCCATTATGCACTCAAGGACAAGCACATTGAGATAAGACATCACTTTATCAGAGATCATATCCAAAATGGTAACATCAAAATTGAGTTTGTTGAAACTAACAATCAATTAGCTGATATTTTCACAAAACCTTTGGCTAAATATATATTCTTCACACTTAGAAACATGCTAGGAATTGTAGATGAATCTAGTGTGTTAGCATGCTGTTTATGTGCTCATCTACATGAAATTTCATCATTTATTGGTCATTCATCTCAAATGATACAAATTCAAAATGTGCTGCATAATTACTGTTCATACTGATAAATTGACTGTTATAATCGTTTAGACTCGGAATAATCGATTAAATGGACTTTAAAAGCTTTTTAGAATGAATTTTGTACTTATGTAATTCGATTACAGAGACGAAATAATCAATTATTCTTCATTCAAAATTATTTCAAAAAATTAATGTTCAATGGAATAATTGATTACGACTTCGAATTAATCGATTACACAAGATGAAAAATCCTTTAAAACATGGCATTTCACTGGAATAATCAATTACATAGTATCGTAATCGATTACACTTCATCTTCTTGAAATAAATCACTCACTGGTTTAATCGATTACGTCTCGTGTTAATCAATTACAACCCTTTGCAGAAACTAATTTTGCTTATGAATTAATCGATTACATAAGCTCGTAATCAATTATTCATGGAGTTACTGCAACATCTGCAAGATTTCTTGGAAATTGTAACTGCCAACTGCCACCAAATTCAAAATTTGAAATTCCTGAGCTTTTATGTTAGTGGGTAAATTCGAAATGACAGTTACATTTTCAAATTTCAAACTTTGGACCTCAAAATCTTCTATAAATACAACTTTGTTGAAGAAAGGAATCACACCATTCTCTTGTTCTACCTTAAGCCTAGTTGTGTTTTTCTATTTCTCTTCTTCTGAGTCTAGATACTCTGGTATTTGTATTCCTACCTCTGTATTCACCATGTCTGCACCTAAGAGATCAAAAACCTCTAAGAAAAAGAGTGTTGAAACTTCTAACCCTGCTGTGAATAGGTTAGATCATTGGTTTCCTATTGAGCGTGATAAAATTAATTACCTACAATTTAATGCCACTAAACTCATATGTCTTCCCAAACACCTTGACCTTACAAGGTTTACTAGAGAAGGTTTTCAATTCCCTGCTATGATTGAAGCCCAGGGATTGAAGAAATTTGTTGAGATGAAGGGTACTTTTTACCCTAAATTAGTAAAGGTGTTTTACACCTGTGCTAAAGCTTCTATGGATGGGACTATCCTATCTCAAGTTAATGGGGTGGCCATGGAAGTCACTCCTGAGGTCTGGCAAGAAGTTGGCATTTCCTTTGTAGGTGAAAGGAAATTTGAGGAGGAGGCTGAGGATTATAATAGGGTTGAAACCTATAGAAGGATGCTTCTTGACCCTCAAATGAGGTTGAAATTGAGGCTTATTACTAGTCCAATAACTCATGAAGATAGACTTCTTCATTACATAATCACCTATATCTTGACTCCTAGATCCACAAATGATAACATACAATGGCATGAAGAATTCCATTCAGATGAACTTGATCCTCATCATTGAGGAAACCATGGTGAAAGCCAAGAGATTGGTTAACTATCCATTTCCATATGTTGTTCTTGTGGCTAGGTTCATTGATTATTTCAAGATAGATGTCACTAATGAGGTGGTTGACAACACTAACTCAAGCAACAATCTCATCAAGGAGAAGCATCTTAACAAGCTTGGGATGCTTAAAACTCCCTATGGATGACAGATGGCTGGACAACAAGTTCCTCCTGCTGGCACTGAAGAAGAAGAAGCTGAAGGCTCTGCTCAGCCATCCTACAGCCCCTTTGAATCTCTAATGATTCAGAAGATGGATGCTTTACTGTCTCTACACCATGAGCACAGGGCTGAGACTAATTAATCTATGGAAGAGATGAAATCTAGACTGGAAACCATAGAGGCTAGGCTTGTTCTTGATGACTTTGAAAACTAGTTTAGGTTGCTTATGTTCTTGATGCCTTATGTCTATTTCTGAGTATGTTATGCTTTGGTTAATGTTTTGTTATTGTTCAATGTACTACATCATCTAAATCAATTAATATAAGTTCTGTTTTCTCTTCTTAATATTTTCTCTATGAACATTATTTTTGTCTTTGATAAGCCAAATAGGGGGAGAAATAATTGTAATAATCATAGGGGGAGAAATGAGAAATAACTCTGTTTAAATGGGGATAAATAATTTGTGATGTGTGCTCTGTTTGTTTGCTCTGTATTTTCATGAGAAATTATACAAGTCAGGGGGAGCAAATTTAAAGCATTGTATACTTAACACTTGTTCACACTTGTTCTTGCAAAAGCTGATTTAAATTTCAGGATATCAAGTATAATTCTTCTATCATTCATCCCTCAAAAGCAATCAAAAGTTAAACAAATGGACAATTGATATTTGGCATGCTCAAAGCCAAAAAGGGGGAGATTATTGAATATAGAGGGAGTTTCAAGAAGATTCAAAGCAGGAATGAAGAAGAAGCTTGATGTTCGTTTAAAGATATTTTTGCTTTTTACATGCCCAATCAAGTATGAGGGCATTTGTAATTTGTTTAAGTTTGATTCAAGTACATTGCTTTGTGATCCTTGCATTGCATTTGCATTTCACATAAACATGCATTCATAGTTTCATTAAAATAAGAAAGTTGTTAAATGATTTCAAAAGAATCTAAATTCTCATGGTTAAGTTTTTGAAAAAATGAAAACTTATTATTTTAATTGATTACACAGTGATTTAATCGATTAAATACTTTTGTTCTAAATCTGCAAAAGACATGAATAACGTTTTAATCGATTACAAGATTAATTTAATCGATTACATAGTGCATTCAGGAAAATCATGCATTATTGCTTTAATCGATTACCATGAATCGTAATCGATTACACAGGCCAATTTGAAAATTGTGCTTTACTGCTTTCATATGATTCGATAAATTTTTTTTACATCTTTCCAAATTCTATCGAAATTTTTGATTAATCATTTTGATTTCGAAATTGTTTATACATTGCGTAATAATCGATTATCCTGTTCATAACCATTTCCAGAAAACTGACGAACAATTTAATCGATTATTTAGTAGTTTTAATCGATTATATATAGCAAAATAATCGATTACACCAGCGGATTAATCGATTATTGTCAATTAAATCAATTTATATAAAGCTTTGTGAGTCTGTTTTCTATATATACATATTAAACGAATTATTCTATATACATGAGTGACTTACCCAAAAGACACTAAGCTTTCTAAGAGTTTAAGAGACTGATTTCTAAGTGGAAAACACATCTTGTGAAGATCAAGATTTATGAGTTTTTCTGTGAAGATGTCTTAAAGAAAACAAGTTTTCAAGATATTGATTATGAGCATTAGATTTCATACAACCTGGAATGTGTGGTAATCTCAATTCATTTTCATTCATTCATACATGAAGGATCACAGGTTGTGTTTATCTTGAATCTTTCTTTTTACGATTTTGTGATATTTGTATTCATTTGTGATAAATCAATTTGATTTTGTCAAGCTTTCTAGAGTAGGGTTCTCTAGGTGAAAGATCTGAGTAGGGTTCTCAGAGTCTTAGTGATTTGTTTTCTAATAGAGTTTTAGAATTCAGATTCTTTATCTAGGGTTGATAAAGAAAATCACTTGTAAATTGCTTGTAAAGAATATTTTGATTTAGTGAAAACTCTGACTTAGTGTTGGTTGGAAGACATTGGATGTAGCCTCCAAGTTTGTGAGGTGAACCAGTATAAATAGATGAGTCTCTTATTCCAATTATGTATATCTCTCATTGCTTGTATTTGGGTAATTAAGATATAATCAACAAAACAAAGTTTCTGTCATTACTTGCATAACAAGGTTGATCTTGGTTGAAAGAAAAGTTCTGGTTTGAAAAAGGTTTTAAGTGATACAATCTAGATTTCAAATTCTGCAAATTGTTTTAAGTAAATTTTTAAATACCTTTTTTAAACCAATTTACCCCCTCTTGGTTTATTTGAAGAGTGTTCATTGTGTTTTCAGTTCCCACTGCCACTAGTTTGGATTAAGCGCACATCCCAGGCTTAGTGTGCAGTTACTTAAACCAATGCACCCAACATCCCAGGCTTAGTGTTACATCAAAAGTTCATTTGGTAGGTCAAACACCCAACATTCTTACAAAATCTGCACTAAATCTTATCTTACACCCAAAGTATTTGTGTTTTTGCCCCTTTGAAAGTTATACTATTTTTTTTTGTCTTTGCTTAATCTTAGGTTTTAAATTTCTATGTTTTGTCCTAAAAATCAATAAACTCTTTTTATTCCATTGCTTTGAACTTGGTTCACAAAAACTAGTTAGCACAAGCAAAGTCCCTATGGATGACACTTGGTCTTATCGTTTATTACTATTTGCATGATTTGGTTCACTTGCCAATTGGTTAACACTGATCCACAATACTTTGTGGCATCGATTTCTATTTCATTACCGATGGATCAATAATCTGTGTCACTTGGATTTCTCCAATCTCTACATTCCTTCTCAAGGAATACTCTAGTCCTAGCAACAAATACTTTGTCCTCGAAGGTATTTCCTTTTCTTAGATGTTGCTTAGATTTAAAGATATTATTTGTAAATTACAGATTTATTTTCTCTTTTAAGATTATGATGCTAAATCTATATATAAATGTTCTTAAGATGAGAAGAACCACTCAGCTTGAAGAAAGGGTCACAACCCTAAGTGAGAAAGGAAGGGTCATATGTAAAGAGGGGTTTACCAAGTTTGTTGATGAGGTTGTTGATGTAGGGATGAGAGCCCAAACCACATTAAAAAAAAAAGTTGTGAATCTAGGCATAAGGAGTCAAACTCTTAATAAAATATGAATATATGTATGAGGAGTTGAACCACGTTAAATAAATTTGTGATCTTTTCTTTTTCTTATGGTGTTGTCCTTTTATTTTATTGTGTGTTCTTTCTCATCCTTATACGTAATGAAGATGTGTATGTGTGTGTTGTTTTTCCAACAATTCCTTATATTTCTATTCTCATAACCAAATAGAGCGGAAAATATGTCTTCCATAAATGAGATTTATGGTATCTAAAATAATAAAAATACCTAAATACCTTCTCACTAAACTAACTTGACATGAAGTTGATTTTAATGAATTTCAGTTTTAAAAATCAAACCCTACATTTTATAGAAATGTATTTGAAATATTTTTTCTACTCATATCAAACCATGCTCTTCTAAAATTATATATATTTTTTAACATTAACATATTGATAATAAAACAAATTTACTGAAATAATAATAACTCACTTAGCATGATATTATATTTATTTAATATTATTTTTAAATATAAAATAAATTATATCTTAATTTTATTTAATTTTAGGTATCATTATATACAACATTAAATTTCATATATTACATAAATAAATTAAATTTACTCAATTTCGTTTTGTACTTTATTAAAAATTCATATCAAATTTGAACAATGATATATAAACATTCTTATATGTCAAACATTTCATTAACATTTATCATTTATTTTTATCAAAGATGAAGGTTGAGTCATATCCCAGAGGCACAATGGAAGAAACCAAATATGAAGAGGTTGAATTTGTAGAGGACATTTTTGTGATGGTCATACTCTACAATGTGGCTTGGTCGTCGGAGGCTGTGATGCAATCAAAGCTGCAACCCTATTTGGATTGAAGGGTTTCAAATTAAAAAGAAAGGAACATATATAGAGAAAATGTATGTAAAATGATCCACCATTGGTCACCGACAAAGTAAAGGGTGGGAAGGAACACCCTTAGCAAGAAGGAACACACTTATAATATATATTGTGTTTTTTTTTTTCTTCTAGAAATTATAATAATGTGTTGTTACTGTATATTTTTTTATGGTTATGTGTTTTTACTATAATGACAAATTAATTAACCGTGAGTATGGTTGTTATAATAGTTAATCAGTTATAGATCACAATTTGTTAAAAATTAGAAATTTATAAAATTTATAATTAGAAATGGAATCAAGCAATAAAAAATGAAATTTATAATTTTTTTTTGTAGTCAGAAATTTGCTAACGTTTATCAGAATGCCAATTAACCAAAACCAAAACCAACGTCAACAAACACACCATTATTTCTTGCTGTTATTCTTCAAATTTCAAATTTAACAATTAATATATATAGTTTTTCAAATTTTATATGATTTCCTTTTATCAGTCAAAAAAAAAATATCGATTTCCTTTTCATCAATGTTAGAATGAGTAAACTCAAAGCGAGACATTTTGAAAATGGCAGCTTGGCAACGACTGAATCCATCATCCATCCAGAATCTTTAATCCTGGGACGGTTTTTTTACGCGTAGGGTTCTTCTGTCTGGCGCCAAGAAACTTCCTTTTCCTTAACATCATCAACTCTCTCTCATTCCCTCTTTTTACTATAACTCTTTGCTTTTGGTCTCTTTTTTTTACCATTTATGACACACGTTCTTCACACACAAAAAAAAAAAAAATAAAAAATTGTCGCAATCAACATATCATGGTCAACAACGCCAAAAGTCGTCCCTTTTGAGTTCCCTATCTTGGATCCTGCAAGAAGCAAAGACCCTTTTCTTGAATCTTTATTTGGAGCTCTGGTTTGTGTTTCTTTGCACTTGCAGGGTGGTTTAGTGATTTTGATGCTTCAACACCTACCCAAGATTATGTTTTTGTTTGGAGTTGTGTTTATGATCGATTCTTGTGGTGGGGTTTGGCTGGACTTGATCTGATTGACAAAAAGGTGAAGCTTTGGATTGGGGCAAGGTTCTTTTGGAGTTTTATTTTGTTCTTTTAGTTTGATCTTGAAGTTTCGATTTTTGGTGCAAACCCTTGGTTGGTCTTGCGGGATTCAACTCTGAAAGGTACTGGTTGTGGTGTTCTGAGAAGGAATTGAAGTGGGTTGGAGGTGAATAGTGAAAAGAAGGTTTATTTTTTCTTGGTGGGTGTTTGTAGGTGATGAAGGGGGTTTAGGCCTTTGGTGAAATGAGAAGCATATCAAGCACTTGGAATGGGGATTCAAAAACATATGGTTAACATAAAGGTTAGGTTGGGGGTTCTTTTGGTTCTTCTTCTTCTTCTTGTAGCAGCAGTCAGCCCTTTGGAAAAGAAGAAAACAGAAGATGATTTGGTTAGGGAGTTGCTTGATCCAGCATCTGGATTGTTAGATGAGCATACGGTAAGGGTCCCTTTACTAACTGTTTGAATTTTGTAGGTTTCTTATATATATATTTGGTTGTGTTTTTGTTCAATTATTAAAAGACCAGAAAGTGAAGATAGTATAGGAACTCAGAAATTCTGGTTTCTTACATTGATTGGGGTGTTTGCATTTTCTTTAAAGGTTGGTGTGAATGCTGTGTTTCACTGTTTCTTTCATGTCTTGATTGCCTTAGCCTGTCATTTCTTTCATTTGACAATCCCAGTTCCAATAATGCTGTAAGCTGTTAAGCTCAGATAACCTGTAGCTTTTTTGCTTGTGCTTCACAATTCTTAACTCCTAAGCAAATGACTAATGGTAGTATCTAGATAATCTTACATTTGGTTTTGCCTCACATAGAGGTTGCTAGCTCACATAGAGGTAACTAATTGGACAATGATTTCAGCTTCACATAGAGGTAGCTAACATGGTTGCCTAAATCCATGATTCCCTGATGAAGTGGGAAATAAAATTTAGGGAAATATGTGTTTTCGGGTCCCTCAATTTTGGTCAAAATCGGTCTTAGTCCTTATATTTTAAAAACAATGATATTGATCCTTGTATTTTTTTTATAATTGGTGAATTTTGTCCCTCAACTAAGTATCCTAAGTTCCCTAATGAGGGGCAAAATTCATCAATTATAAAAAATACAAGTACCAAATTCTTTATAGTATTGGGACTAAGACCAATTTTGACTGAAAATTGAGGAACGTAAAATACATTTTTCCCTGAAAATATAATCCATTGAATGATATTTGGCCTAGAGCCAGTAGAAATTGTTTCGATATCTGTCAACATTTTGTGTGGACTATGAAGCTCAAAACTGTCGGTGATATTGATTTCATAGAGACATCTTAGTTAGATTAAATCTAAGTGTTTACTGTTTTACTATCCATTTTGAAAAGTTTTATTAGTTAGCACTTTTGGTCAGAATTTATGGCAGCATGATAACTAGAAGAGGATGATCCTATTTCTCTGGTTATCTTCTGCACAACTCTTTTCATGTGGAAAGTGCTTAGAAAAGAGGGAGGACTAGAGCCCTCATTTTACAACCAGTTTCCAGCATGACATCGAGGTCTGATATTGAACAGTGAACTGTGCTTCTTGTTTTGCAATTTTCTATCATGGACTCTTATCTTTCATCCATCTTAAGGACCACCCGAGATCTTATATTTGCAAAGCTTTAGTTTTAGTATGTTGTATGATTGCCATAGTATATATACTATATACATTCTAATTCTATGAGATGACCAATTAATTAATACTGTTTTACGCATGCTGTGTTTACGTGAGAAACACACAAACTTGCTCTGAAATTCTGTTACCTTCCACATGATTGCTTGACCATGCACTCTAATTTATTAAGTGAAGTTTCTAAATTTTCTTTTTTCATCTGACACTAAATTATAGGGACTTTGCTAATTGTCATCTGACATTAAATTATAGGGACTTGATTGTTTTATGATTATTTGTTAGATTTGATAACATAGAAGGGTTTACATTATGTGCTCCATTGTTGTTAAGAATGGATTGATAGATTCTAAAAGTAAAGTTTCATGACCGCTGGGAAAGGTCTTATGGAAATATTGCTTAGGAGATTTATTTCATTTAATGAAAGATGCTGAGGATCATGATTTATGCCTCTCACAGGAATTGTCCGGCAGCACCAATATAATCAGTTCAGATATTAAACCAATAGCACAGCCTGCACAGGAAGAAATACAAAAATTTATCAATTCTTACTGTTCTCAATTCAAGGAGAACCTTCTTCACTGTTTGAGAAAAAATAATCGTCCATATCCTGTCTCAGGAAAAGAGGATGATTCCAAGATTTGGCATGTCACTTATATGGGACCACTTTTTTCCCGATCCAGTGATCCTGAAAGAAAATTTGGTCGTATTTTGCTCCAGCACATATCAGAACCACCCAGTCCAGACCCTGCAGTTGGATCACCTTCACCCAGTTTAACGCCATCTCCTGAACCCAGTCTAGCACCATCATCTGAACCTAGTTTGGCCCCATCACCCCTTGCTCCAACGCCTCTAGTTCATAGACCTCTGCATCCTTCTTTGCCACCAATATCATTTTTCCCAAAATTGACACCACCAGCAGCTTCAGAAATTTCTGCTCCTCCACCTTCTGACATTAACAAACAGGAAGAGAAGCATAGTAATAAAAAAACAGTTGTTCTCGCTGTAGTTATAACTGCATTAGTTACATTTATAGCTGCAGCACTGCTCTTTTTATGCTGTACTCGGTACCGTAAGACTGGCCATGTTAGACTAAATGATGATAGGCCTCTTCTCAGCTTGAGCATGAGTGACTACTCTGTTGGTATGTATCATATTACTATTCATTCATTCATGCCTTTTTAATAAGTTTTACTAGTCTTGACAAAGTTGAATTTTATCCTACAGGTCCTTCCAGTTTTTCTTTTGGAAATTCAATGAAAGGGGAGAAAGTTGGGTTTCAGTCATCAAGTAATAGTTTAGTAGACAATAAGAAGTACTCAGTGCAGGAAAGTCAATCAATAGGAGCTCTTAATGCTGCTGCTGGATCACCATTTGAACTGAAACCTCCTCCCGGGAGGGTTCCCACCATTCCTTCTGGAATGCCTCCTTTAAAACCTCCTCCAGGAAGGCTAAACCCTCTTCCTCCTGAGCCACCTTCATTTAGGTCTTCTGGTGATGTTGCTCCAGCTGCTACTGCAGCTGTTGCTGCAGCTTCTCCTGCCCCTCAACAGCCTGCTATTGGTAGCACTCCACCACCACCCCGACCACCTGCTGGTGCCAAACCTGGTCCTCCTCCACCACTACCGCCAGCACTAGCTGGTGCCAGACCTGGTCCTCCTCCACCACCTCCAGCATCAGTTGGCACCAAACCTGGTCCTCCACCACCACCCCCAGGACCAGCTGGTGCCAAACATGGTCCACCTCCTCCACCACCCCCAGCTGGTGCCAAACCTGGTCCTCGTCCACCACCACCTCCTATGAGTGGTATGGCTCCTCCTCGACCTCCGCCCCCGTTTGGTTCAAAGGTGCCTCATCCGTTAGCTAGTGGATCAAAAGCTACAGTTGAAGCTGGAGTAGAAGGTGAAGCTGATGCTCCCAAAGCCAAGCTAAAGCCCTTCTTCTGGGACAAGGTTCAAGCAAACCCGGATCAATCAATGGTTTGGAATCAGATCAAATCAGGATCATTCCAGTAAGGAATAAATTCCAAGTCTCTTTTGTTTATCAAAGATATCTATCGTTAGTATTCTCAAATGACAAACATTTAACAGGTTTAACGAAGAGATGATAGAAACGCTTTTTGGCTATAATGCTGTGGATAAGAACAATGGCCAAAAACAGAAACAGTCTTCCTCCCAAGATCCTTCACCACTGTTTATCCAGATCATTGACAAAAAGAAAGCACAAAATTTATTGATTCTGTTGCGAGCATTGAATGTGACAATGGAAGAAGTTTGTGATGCACTTTATGAAGGTGCTTTCTTGATCCTTCAATTTTCCTCAAAGGTTGCTGATAACTTCAATAATAATATTAGGTTCTTCTAGAAAAACACATTATCTATGACAGATTTGTGGTTGCCCTAAAAAATTGTAGACTTGCAGTATAATATGGACTCTTTCAAACTATCACCATATCTTGCTGTTGAGGGGATAGATTGTTGTAGAGTTGTTGATAGTTTTTTTTTTTTTTTTTTTTTTTTTTTTTTTTTTTTTTTTTTTTTTTTTTTTTTTTTTTTTTTTTTTTTTTTTTTTTTTTTTTTTTATCGGCCAATGTTAGTTGTTAAATGTTAGTTTTTTGTTAGTGGAGGGATTTGAACCCACGACCTCTCCCTCCTTCCCTTCATTCCCTTCTTTTCCTTTTACCACCCAACCAACCTTATATCTCTGTGTTGTTGATAGGTTTGAATGCTGTTTAAAATTATTTGATGATCATAATGTTTAAAAACCAGGGAAGATAATTGTGGTAGTCCTGTCCTGGCTATGCTGTTGAGATGATTTTTTCCGTAACCACTGGATTGATTGCTTTGAACTTTACTTGGTTGATAAATCATGATGGAATTTATTTATCAGGAATGATAATATATTGAAGTTTAAAAGAGAAATTGTTTAGCTGTCTTGTTCCACTTGTACGAAAGACTTACAATTTGGTTTTGACTGATCACATCAGGACATGAGCTTCCCCCAGAATTCCTTCAAACCTTGCTGAAGATGGCACCAACATCAGATGAAGAACTTAAGCTTAGACTTTTTAGTGGTGATCTATCTCAACTTGGGCCTGCTGACCGTTTCCTGAAAGCCATGGTTGACATTCCATTTTCATTTAAGCGAATGGAAGCTCTGCTTTTCATGGGCTCACTTAAAGAGGAGCTTGCAACTACTATCGAGTCTTTTGCCATTTTAGAGGTATGCCTCATACATGCAGTTGCATTTTTTATGCTTTTTCTATCACATGATTGTGACGTTAAATTATTTTAGTTCAACTTAATGCCAGTTGAATAGGGCGAGTCCTGATACAACGGTGAACTTGTGTCTTGGTGACTTGTTGGTCATGGGTTCGCCCAGAAACAACCTCTTTGCATATGCAAGGGTAAGGCTGCGTACAATATCCCTTCCCCTTACCTGCGCATAGCATGGAGCCTCTAGGCAATGGGGTACGTAGTTTTTTTTAATGCCAATTGAACTTGTATAACAACCTTTTGTGTATGATAGGAATAGATGATGGGGAAAGGGGTACTCTAGGAAAACTCTTAGTTAGTAAGACAGTTAGTATAACTAATAGTTAGTTATAACTATCTATTAGTTAGCAGTTAGAGAGGAAATTATAAATAGGTTGTTAGGGAGTTTGGGGAAGGGGTTGAATGTATTGTAGGAGATTAGTGATTCCTCGAAAATCACTGTTTCTGTCAGTAGGAGTGTGAACTCCCATTCAATAAAAATACCCAGTCTTTATCTCCTAGTTAGTCTAGTTTCTATCAACAAGTATTGGAGCTCTGATATGGGAGCTGTGGAACCGTTGATGGTGTCAAAAACGAACTCCATAATGGAGGTGAGAATGGAAGCGATAAAGAAAGCAATGGAGGAGAATCACGGTTAAGTTCGATCGAAGCGATGATACAAAGGCTGGCGACGGCATGGGAGAAACAAACGCAGGAAGCGAACGCGCATGGGGGTGATTCAACGGGAAGAAACAGAAGAAACGAGGCAGCGGGTGTAAATCGGTGGTGGAACCTCGAAAAGGCGATCTTCGAGGGGGAAGATCCGTTGGGCTGGTTATCGAAAATCAAACTATATTTTCGATTGCAAGCTGTGAAGAAGGTGGACAAGCTAGAAGCTGTCATGGTGGCGATGGACGGGGAGGCTTTAGGCTGGTATCAATGGTGAGAACTTGGAACCCAAACCATTCTGGGAAGGGTTCAAGATAGTGTTATCCCAAAGGTTCCAAGGGTCTAGTCTCGGGAGTCCTTCCAAGCCTTGTTAGCATTAAAACAGGAAGAATATGTGCAAGGATTCATCAGCCAGTTTGAGAAGTGCGTGGGTATGGTGAAGGGGCTGGAAGAATCGTTTTTGGTGGAAAATTTTCTCAAAGGGTTAAAAGAAGAGGTCAGCACAGAGGGGAGACTTCATGAACCAAGAAATCTGAATGAGTCCATGAGCTAGGCGCGACAAGTAGAAGAAAATAATCGGGTTTTGGGACATATGAATAGAGGATACAACAAGGAGTATCAATTTCAGAAACCCAGTTTTTCAAACCAGAAATCTGGAAGAGAATGGCAGCCAGCTAGTTGTAAGGTAAGTGAATCCTCTCCAGCTGCATGGGATAATGGATGGCAAGGTAGAAGAACCTTCCATAATTTGTCACCTGAGGAAGTAAATGAGAAGATGAGGAAAGGAAAATGTTTCACTTGTGAAGAGAAGTATAATCTTGCTCATGTGTGTAAGAATAAATAGCTCAAATTGCTGAATATGGAAGAAGAAGATGAAGGAGAGACCCTTGCTGATGAAATGCAAGCTGTTTTTCCTCACCTGGAAGGGGAGGGTGTTGATAGGAATAGATGATGGGGAAAGGTGTACTCTAGGAAAACTGTTAGTTAGTATATAACTAATAGTTAGTTATAAATAACTGTTAGTTAGCAGTTAGAAGGAAAATTATAAATAAGTTGTTAGGGAGTTTGGGGAAGGGGTGAATGTATTGTAGGAGGTTAGTGATTCCTCGAAAATCACTGTTTCTGTCATTAGGAGTGTGAACTCCCCCATTCAATAAAAATAGTCAGTCTTAATCTCCTTGTTGGTCCAGTTTCTATTAGTGTACTATATCCTCTTAATATAGCTACCGCCAATTTTAGGACATTAAAGGTAACATAGCAAACTTGAAAACAATAGGAATACCCACAATAACCAAGAGGGGGGGTGAATTGTTTTAAACTTGATCTTATAAAATTATTTATCAAATCAGAATTAAATGATCTTTATCACTTTTAAAACCAAGAATGTTTTTATTCAATCAACTTACTCAGTTCAAGAAACTAATAGTTCAAAACAGAACTTGTTGGGTAATGATAATGAAAATAAGATCAAAGGGTGAATTGGTTTAAACTTGGTCTTTTAAAATTATTTATCAAATCAGAGTTAAAGGATCTTTATCACTGTTAAAACCAAGAATGCTCTTATTCAATCAACTTACTCAGTTCAGGAAACTAATAGCTCAAAACAGAACTTGTTGGGTAATGATAATGAAAATAAGATCAAATGAACAAGATGACTTGTAGAGATAGATATAAAGAAAACCAACACACAATTTATACTGGTTCACTTCACAACAAAAGCTACATCCAGTTTCTTCTAATCAACACTAGATTAGAGTTCCACTATTATAAATTTTTGTTCTTACAAACTTTACAACAACCTCTCTTTATCAACACTAGATAAATAATAGAAATCTAAAACCCTATTAGACTTCTAAGGAACAAGAACCAGAGAACACTACTCTGTTCTTTCCTAGAGAACACTACTTTAGCCAAATCTTCAAGAATCCACTTACACTAGTATCAAATAAGAGAAATTATAAAAACGAAATTACAAACAAAGATAATGGAGAGAAACAACCTGATGATCCAATGGATATGAATGCATATGAATTACCAATTGAGGTTGAATAGCAGAAAACAGAATTTTAGAACATGCTCTTCATTAAACTCTTGAAGTTTCTTGTCCAAAAACCATTCAATAGCTCATGATGATTAAATAGTGGGACAAGAAGTTAGTAAGCCCAGAAAGTCACTTTAAAACTCTTAGAAGACTTATGTATGCTCAGAAAATACGAAGTGTTCAAGTTACAAATCAAGCCAAGTCTTCCTTCTATTTATAATAGAACTTTGTAACAACCAGTAATCGATTACACGCGCCCAATAATCGATTAAAACGCGTATGTAATCGATTAAATTATTACTTAATCGATTAAAGTATTTAAGGCAGATTTCTGGGTTTCACAACGAACAATATAATCGATTAAACCGAGCTGTAATCGATTAAATCAGAAAAGTCTTATTTCAGAAATAGTTTGTGTAATCGATTACAAATGATGGTAATCGATTAAGGCAGCAAGACAGGCTTTTTCAGATAGTCTATGTAATCGATTACAAATGATGGTAATCAATTAAGTTAGTGATAACATGATTTTCAAGTTAGCTTGTGTAATCAATTACAATAAATGGTAATCGATTAAAGCAGAAATGTATTATATTTGAATTATACAATGTAATCGATTACAAGAAATGCGTAATCGATTAATATGAACATTAAAGCTTTCCCAGTTGTAAACACAAGCCATATAATCGATTAATCCGTGATGTAATCGATTAAACTGTTTATCAAAGCTTTTCCAGTTTTAAACATGAACAAAATAATCGATTAATCTCATGGGTAATCAATTAACACAGTGAAATAACATTTTTCCAAAAGCTTTACCCATTTAGATCTTTTTCGAAATAGCTTTGATTCTTTGATAAAAACACTTAAGCATATAAATGATTTATATGTATGCAAATGCAAGGATCAACAGATTTGCTTCTCATACACTTGGATTTAGATTTCAATCTTCAAGGTATGTGAAAAGCTCAAAACACTTCTAAGTCAAAAGCTTCATTCTTCTTGTTGCTTTCCCTATATCCAACAAAACTGTTAAAAGTTTGGCTCATTAGTTGCATTAGTAATGCCAACTTGATGTTGTAATTAATTTGCAGAGTTTTGCTTTACGACCAAATTTCATTGTATTTAGATGTCGGTATCCCCTACACTCTCTCCAAAATACAAATTACAAATGCATACAAACAGGGTTAAGGATCATTTCAACCTGTGTAAAACTTATTTATCTTGTATCATTGAATAACTTATAGAATGTGTTTTTTTCATCAGTCAAATAACTACACCATTACTTGTTACTCTATTTTATTTTTGTATGCATATCCATGTTAAGATATATACATGTAACCTGAATAAATTTATGATTAGTATGTAATTTTATGAGTTTTACTGCAATTAGTGATCAATTGTTTTGTGCTATATCAATTAATTTGAAACTATTTGTACATACAAAACTAACACAACAATGTTCTGCAATTGATATCCTCTCATTGTGATTCCTTTGGTTTTAAAATCTCTGCCCTTGTATTTGTTTCTTTTTTATTTCCCTGTTACCTTGAATAAAATCTTATTCTTCTTGCAACTTCTCTGATATGTCAGGTTGCTTGTAAGGAACTAAGAAACAGCCGGCTGTTCCTCAAGCTTCTTGAAGCCGTTCTCAAAACTGGCAACCGAATGAATGATGGAACATTCCGTGGTGGTGCACAAGCATTTAAACTTGATACACTTCTGAAATTATCCGATGTAAAAGGAACAGATGGCAAGACTACACTCTTACATTTTGTTGTTCTAGAGATTATCCGCTCTGAGGGCATAAAAGCCATCCGAAAGGCAAAAGAGAGCCAGAGTTCGTCTAGTATTAAATCGGATGACCTTCCCGATAGTACCCAAGAAACAGAAGATCTCTACCATGAAATTGGTCTTCAGGTGGTTTCACGCTTGAGCAGTGAACTTGAGAATGTGAAAAAAGCAGCAGTTATAGATGCTGACAGCTTAACAGGAACCACTGCCAAACTTGGCTATGGTCTCATAAAAACACGAGACTTGGTAAAGAAAAGCATGAAGAAAGTGGAGGAAGATAGGGGGTTTTGTGAGAAAGTGAAAAGTTTTGTGCAGAATGCTGAGGCTGATGTTACAAAGCTGCTGGAGGAGGAGAAGAAAATAATGGCTTTGGTGAAGAGCACTGGTGATTATTTCCATGGGAATGCTGGGAAGGATGACGGCATAAGGTTGTTCATAGTAGTACGAGACTTCTTAATAATGGTGGATAAGGTATGCAAGGAGGTGAGAGATACACAGAAGAAGCCGGCAAAAACTCTAAAACAAGAGACTCCTAGAGGAGCGTCTTCATCTGAAACACGTCCACCACCTGATTTTCGTCAGCGGCTTTTTCCAGCAATTGCTGAAAGGAGGATGGATGACATTAGTTCAGATGACGAGAGTCCATAGATTCAAATTGAAAGTGGTATTGAGACTGTTACCTTGGATAACATGACCCTTACTAACATGACCTTGTATAGCCTATAGCATAATTGAAGACTTGGATAGTGTTTGGCCTGGCTTTTCTAGACCTTAAAAACCTACTTTATGTTAAGAACAAGCTTCAATTCAATTCTAGTTAAACTTGCTTGATAATTTTTCAACTTTTTAGCTTAGAAGTAACTTGTAATTTAAAAGCTTATTGATAGTGCTCTCTTGGGCATTGGAATTTGGAATATATAAGTAGGAAGAGAAGCACAAAAAATTATAGTAAGTTTACCTTTATAATAACATTTAAGGTCAAAATTATTTTTAATTGGTTGATAATGTAAAAGTTTACTCTAAAATGCATGTTAATTATTACTCTTTCCAAAGAGAAGCTAATTTTACACTTTAGGGAATCTGTAGAATTGTGTTTGTCATTGCTTCTCTTTTTAAGGAGAAGAAAAGTCCCAAATAAGCCATGTTAAACTCTATCCACTTATCTTAATCTTGTGGGGGATTATGTTATTGATCATAGATATTTGAATTTGAATTCATCGTTCTTTGGACTTTTACTTTTGCAGAGCGATGGTTACATATCTATTTTCATGAATGGATGCAAGTGGCATGAGTTTTACACTTCTCAAACTAAAATGTCATATGTATAGACCTGGCTGGAGCTATCATGAATCAATTCTTATTGCTTCCTATCATCATTGTTGTTGTGACCCTGTTGGGAAACTTCATAGTTTGAGACAGCCACTTCTGGAACTATATTTGTGTAGGGTTTTGATTTTTTGTTTTTCATGATTCTTTATTCAATTTGATATGTTAGTGCATTTATTTAATTGAAAGTGGCAGGATGTAGCATGATACTTTTTGTTTTTTAATTAACATAGAATGCATTTTTAACATCTAGGAAAAGGTTTCATCTTTGTTAAGTGCGCGTATATGCATCAAATAGAAGTAGTTTTATGCTTTTATTTTATTTTCTTTTCTTTTTCTAATTTATGATTTAAAATCAAGACTAATTTTTAAATGATAATTATTGGCTATTTTCTCAGATCTTAAACATTATCAAACAAATAGCTAAGTTCTGAAGGTACACGAGAGAAACAATCTCAATTGCAGAATCTATAAGTTAGGCTGAATAA
>PYAF01005219.1:202378-238928 GCA_007407185.1 Glycine tomentella | reverse complement strand
TTATTTTCCCCCCCCCCCCCCTCAAATATATCCTTTATTAATACCCATTATTAGGGGTACAGTTATTAAATATTAGGTTTAAATACAATTATGGTCCTTTTAATTTGTTTAACTTATAATTTTGGTTTTTTATTAAGATATTTGATTTTCTTATTTTAAAAAAAAAATCATGTTTTTGATTCTTCTATTTTAAAATAGAGATATTTAGTCTTTTCATTTTAAATTTTTTTGTAATTTTGGTCAAATTTTTAATTTTGTCTACATTTTATTTCTTTTGTCATGGTCTAATTGAATCTTAAACCTAATATATTGTTTTATTTAAAATATCCTCAATAAATTATTTAATTAATAATAAAGTAAAAATAAAAGAAATAAAATGTAGGAAAAATTAAATATTTAACTAAAATTATGGATTTTTTTTTTTAAATATAGGAATCAAATGTTTGTATTTTAAAATAGGGAATCAAAATTACATATTTTTAAAAATAGGACAACTAAATGTTTCAATTTTAAAATAGAAGGATCAAAATTATGGATGGAATAAAATAGAGGGATTAACATTACATTTAAGCCTAAATATTAAGGTATCAAATGAGGATATTTTAGTCTAAGTATACTAATTTTTAGTTTTATTAAAAAAAAATTATTTGCAATAACCTTAAACATCAAAAGGTATGAAAAGAAGATAGTGTTATTATGCACTTGAAAAAGAAAATAAATTTAATTATTATCTACCCCAGTTTTCTAGGTTAGAAAAGATGGCCTGAATAGAGATTACTACACAACAATTTAATTTAAAGGGAAGACTACTAGGAGATCACCAACGCAATAACTGTTCTTTCCTGCAGCTTCAACTTGTTTCTTTCACCCTCTTTGGAATGTTTTTTTTTATTATCTTTTTGATTAGTCATTCCAGAAGTGAAAAAAAAAATACATTTCAAAATATAATATTACATTTTGAATTGACCATTTCAGATATTAAAAAGAAGGTGCAGGAAGCAACAACCACAATGCTCATACAAGTTAGAATGAGATCTATCTGAACCAGCATTATGGACCCACATGAGCTAAAATTTACAAATTCAGTCCAACCCAACATCGTATTTGTTGATATGTTTGTGTTTAATTTTTTTTTTCTTTTTCAAATCCAATGTAATTCATTTCTACACATGGAACGAGTTGGTATGCCACCTACCAAGGAGAACCTAATTTTGTTGTACTCTAAATGTCCATTAGATGACTATATCTATCCAACATTGCTTCTTGTGAGGAATCATTAATACATAAGACTTTTATTTTAGTGTGTAGTACTTGTAAAATGAAATGATCGTAGTCTCGAGTACTTCTTGACGAGTTTTAATATGATCAGATTTATAAGTAAACATCTTTTGTAAAATATGAGCAACACCAAATCCTTCCAAGGCCCAAACCTCCATTTCGCTTACCCGTTGTCCTCCCTGCTTGGCGATCAATTCCTTGCCTTTGCTCTCATTGCTGCTGGAAGTCCAGTCTTTTAAGTTAAGTGAAATCCCAAAAATGGAAAGTAAGTAGTCATTGTAGGGATCGAAAGTTACTCTTCAACCACTTATTTAAGCATTAAGCACCTAAGCTCAGTCTTTCTGGCAGTTATCTTGCTAAACCTAGATTCTTGCTAAATAGTTCCTTTTTCTTCTATCTTTATGCTCGAAATCGTACTCATTCGACATCGAATTTCATGGGCTGGGCATACCTTCTTTAGCTTAGCTCATTTTTCTCATTCTTTGACTTTGAGGAAGATCCCACGAATCGTCTTCTATCGACATCATCTACTTACTCTTATCATACGCTCTTCTTACCCAATCCAAATCGTCTGGTACTTTGTCTGCTCTCCCTTTCCCGGTGAAGGAGAGAGAGTTTTACAAGCTGATGCAGCTAAGAAAGTCTCGTTGAAAGCAGGAACCGCGGGAAATATGACATAACTGCAAAAGTTATGTTGATTTTACGTTAGAGACTTGATTCTTAGTTTAAAATGATTTAAGATAAATTTTTATATATTTTTTTTCATGTTGGAGAAGAATTCATAATTGATTTTGAGTCCAGAAATGATTATGAGTTAAAATAACTTTGAATAACTTCTACTTTGGATCCAAAATTTTACATTGAGTTTGAATCCTAACTTCAAATATTTAAACATAAATCACATAACTTCAAAATTAATTTTAACCAAAATCAATTTTGTCAATGCTCATCCAAACATATATTATCCTAATGCATATAGATACAAATGATCCAATGGGAGCAAGAATTTCCACGAACATTTGGACTATTTCATTTCTGAGGTGTGCATGTATTTGTATAATAACCTAGGTTAAAAAAAAAAATTCTGGCTGTGGCTCTGGTACCCAGAGCAGATAGCGCCAGATCCGACGCCAGTAGCGCCAGAAGTGGTGTTATTAGCGCCAGAGTGGGCCAGAAGGCCATTTCTCTCTGTAATCTGGCGCTGATAGTGTCAGTTTGGCGCGATTAGCGCCAGGACGCGGGCTGAGTCACTATAAAAGGCCCATTTGCACGAATTGTGAGCCAAAGCTTCACTCTCTTCTTCCCTTGAACGTTTTCTGCCATTGTTGAGCTTGGGAAGCTCCATACCCACTTAACCATTAACCAAAATACTTCACTTCCAACATGAACGTTGAAGGGAACTACTCAATGAGCTAGATTCCATCACCAATTTTCCCTGAAAACCATCAAACGGAGAGATCGTTTTCTCTAGGGAACTTTCCAAAGTTTCAATTTCAAAGGGAAAGGAGGCATTTTAAGGACACTCAAGCTTGAAGAAGTTGTCCTCTAGCCTTCCTTGTTGATTTAGCGGTAAGAAACTCGAATTCTAGCGATTATTTAAGAATTTGTTCTTGAGGTGAATAGTGATCCATTTGAGTTAGAGCTAAAATTAGGCTAGGGTCTTTTAGAAAAGTATGCTTAGGAGGTTGTTGTGATGAAGGATTAGCCTTGAAATATAATTTTTATGGACTTTGGAATTTGGCTCCGAGAAATGTATGAGTAGGATGAATGTTGGTCAAATTGACGATATTATGCTATGTATGAGCCTATATGCTTTTACAATATGTGCTCAGGAGGCTATATAAATGGTGAAATTGTGTTGAAGTAACCGTTTTAGCCAATTTGATAACCGTTGAAATGTGACATGGTTAGGATGTTGAACTCTTTGAATTGGTTGATGTAGAGTCTCAGGGAGACTCTAATGCCTTGGTTAGGCTGAGATAGATCTTGTTGGGGGTCTGTAAGTCACCAATTTGGTGACTAGTCCTTATAACTTGAAATAGAGGAAAAGAGGTTAAATGGAAAAGAATAGTGTTTCTTTTCATTCTAACGGTTGAGGACCGTTGTTGATTTACTTGTGTGCCTTTGTATAGGGCATAACACCGAGGTGTCAGTGGCGGAGACCATAGTTCAGGGATTGGACAGCAGAGCACTGTTTTGACAGGTAAGTTCTTTGTTCTTGGGAGTGTTTCCCATTGCCTGAGTTCCACCATACTCCGAGGGAGTGATGGTTGCATACATGTTGTGGTGTCTTCGCATTCGTATATGTAATTGTGGATACGTACCATACATAATGAATCAGGAATATGATTTTGAAAGGAAATGACGATGACGTCATGTTTTTATTAAAATGCTTCCGTTGGTTTTTATTAATTGATTTTAAAGTAATTACTGTATTAATCTAATTAAGTAAACTGTTAATACACCGGATGCATACGGGGTATTACAATTTGTGTGTGTTTCGATTGTGAGTGACGAAATTGATTTTAAATTAAATTCATTTTTTTTACAAAATTAATTACGAAGTAACATGATTTTGTTTAAATATAAAAAAGTAATTTTTCAAGAGAATATTATTTGAATATTTTGAATCAAAATTAATTTTGAGGATGTAATAACCAAAATGAGTCTTAATGTTTATGTACAATTTTATAGACATTAAGACCCATTTTCATCATTACATGAAACAAAATCCAAAACCCAAATTGTACACATGAGATTATTGATATGAGGATAAACTAAGCAAAAGCCAACTAGATTTTGGTAGAAATAAAAGATATTCTTAATTAATTTAACTTTATCATAATTTTCTATTAAAATTGATTATATTAAGATAATCAAACTTGTAAAATTTTGGTCAAAATTAAGTTTGACCCACTTCACCATGATTTTGAAGTCAATCCAAATACACACTTAATTAATTAATGATTTTGAGTTTCAATCTTGAGAGAATGTAATTAGATTAAAAACTCACGGGAAGAGCTTTATTTTGAGTTTGATTGCTTACTGTGAAAAAACCTGCGATTTATGTATAAAAACAAGTGGTCTTGATAACATTGTAAAAGATTCTTAACATTGTTTAATATTCTTTCCTGTAACAAATGAAAGTTGAAACAGTTTACCAAAGATTACCTTTAGATTTTTCCCAACTAAACTTTTCTTGGTTTAGCACTTAGACTATATCCACAGGCCTTTAATTCGTAGCTTGTATTCAATAGTTGATTACTTGCCAACAATTAAAAATATGTAACTTAAGCCCTTGTTGGGAAAGAATTGAGGTTTATCTCAATACTCTTCGGTTTCATTCCTTACATATTTATCATTTTATTTGATAATTTATTTACTGGAACCAAACACAATAATATTAACAGATGCATAATTGTGAATTCAATAGTAGACAAAGACTGTAATAAGTAATAACAAGTGCAGGGATATATTCTAGCATTTCTATATACTATTTCTTTTTTATCATTTCATGTTTTTCATTTTATTAAGTCTTTAACACATTGATGGGAGATTTTAGGGATACATAAAATTATGGACTAAATAGAGTTTAGGGTAATATACTACGGTAACAATTATTTTTAAAGCTTGAATATATTTTAATCTTTATAAAATAAATTAATTTCAATTTTAGTCTTTTAATTTTTTATTTCGATATTTATAAATTCAATATGATTTTTACCTAAGAGAATTACTGCTTTTCCATTTTTATAATATGATCAAGACAGAAAGGAACATTATGATAAATGTAAGAGAGTTTCTACAGTAACAATGATAATTTGGGGAATTGATACTGTTATTTTTTCGACTAATAAAAATTAAGTTGTATTATTATATTTTTATTTTAAAATTTAATAATAATTTATTTATCTATTGTAATTTAGTCTTATATAATCAAAATATTTTAAAAAATAAAATTGAACTTTTAAATTTTACGAAATCAAACATTCCAATTCAAATTAAAAAAAATCTTTACAACATACTCACATTGATATACAAACTGAGACCTCAACAAACTTACATTCCAATTCAGTATGGCTTCCTCCTTGGATCCTTTTTTACTACCACCCACAATGGCGGCGTTCCCTAATAAATTATGTTTCATTTTAATAATTTTGTTCTCACATCTTATTAATGTTTGATTTTCCGAAATTAAAAAGTTCAATTTTTTTCTTAAAAATGTTTCGATTATACAAGACTAAATTACAATAAATAAATAAATTATTATTAAATTTTAAAATAAAAATATAATAATACAACTTAATTCTTATTGGTCAAAAAACAAAAGTATCAATATCTCCAAATTAGTATGGTAACGTAGAAACTCTCTATGTAATCCTCTAAATTTTGAATAGATAGTCTAGCGAAAGAATGCGCTACATTATCGGTTTTCCTACCCGCAAACTTAACTTGAAAGCCTCCATTTATTCAAAATAGTTGACGAACACTTGATGGAATCACTCCCGTTTCTGTATGGTTTTGCTTCGAGCTTACAATTGATCTATCAAAGACTTGTAATAACTTTAATATTTCTTAAGATGACCTTTATCATTATTTAATCATAACATAACTTGTATTTACATATATCATGTTAACAATCACTTTAAGATGATATATGACATAACATGTTTAGATGCATGTTATGTTATCAATAAAGTAAAAATAATATTTCAAAACTTTTAAATTTTTTAAGAACATAAGTCAACGAATTTTTTTATAAGGATTAAAATTGAAATTTGTTATATTTGTAGGATTAACAAACCTATTGAACCTATTTTTAATTTTTCTTTTCATTTGATTTTGGTTAATCCGATGTGTCCTTGGATCACCATTCACCATAGGTTTGGCAGAAGCCTAATACATTTTTGAGATAAAAATGGCTATAAAAGTTGTAAATAGGGTATCACATAGGTTTACATATTATTGGCAATTCTTTATGCACACTATTTTTTACTTCCTACACATCATTATTTTTAATATTCTAACATTATCCTCTCCACCACTGTCTCATCCCTCCAATTTGTCGCATCTCCATCTCTTGGACCCATGGCAGCTCCCTTTGTCTCTCCTTTTTTGCTGGCCCTGACACCAAGGTTGTCGAAGTGAAGCTCATTGTTAAAGATCCATAGATCCTTAACACTCACTAGCCCCACATTACCTTTGACTCTATTGCGCCTTTTGTGTTGCTTCAAAGTCAGAGGAGCTCCCTTTCTGTTCTTTTGAAGACTCCTCCTGATCCTTTGAATTGGTAATTCACCACAAAGTTTTAGTGCTTGTTTGTTTAAGCTACAATATGAAATAAATTTGTCACATTACAAGATCGTTGATTCGGAATGACACATTACAGAATCCTTGATCCATAAAGATACATGTATTTCATAAATGTATTCTAGATTACTTGTTTTGGAATAAATGGTTGATATATTACGAAATGTGTGGTTCGAAATACATTTCCAAAATACATGTATCATTCCAGATCATTTAATCCATAATATACAGGTATTCTGGAAATGTATTCCATAACATATATTTAGAATACATTTATGAAATACCTAAATACTATAGAATAGTCGGTCCGAGAAACACAAACACAAAAGGATGCCAAAAAAAAAAAAAAAAAACACTGCACACAACCACTTACTTTCAACTGCGTAAAGGCTTCAACAATGGTGGTTGCAATGCCTTCACTAGCAGTGGTAGGGTGGCTATCATCGTCGAACAACTAATGGCAAAGGTGCGAATGATTGCTACAATGAACAAGGTCGGACGATGCAAGAAAAAGGAAGAGAATGGGATACTAGGGTTGGGTGGGGATGTCGGGGTGCAATATAAGACTAACAAAGGGAATATTAGTGTATGTTTGGAAAAGATTTTATAACGCACATATAATACTCTCTCACCACATCTGATGCAGAAGCAACACTCATGAGCTTCTACGTTTCTTTAAGACTAACGTGAAAATGAGCAATATGTGAATCATAGACTCGTACCCAAACACACTATTAGTCCATTCAAGGTCATAATTATTTCCTATGGGATGCATGGAGCAAAAAATGGGTGCATAAAGAAACAGGCTACATTATTTTATAGCTTTGTTCTTAGGACTGATCATATTTCTATAACTACTTTCAAGTTTCAAGCATTATTGCTAAAAAATTGTTATTTACACCTTTTAATTTTATTAATATAACTCTCTTTAATATTTTGTTTAAAAAAATATCCTTTTTCTAGAAAGTACCTTTAAGAAATTTTAACACATTTTAGAAAATGCTTTTCTAAAAGTGTTAAAATTTTAATATTCCATAAAATACTTTTTAGAAACCAATTTTCATCATAAGAAGAAAAAAAAGGGTACCAAATTGCCTTTAAGCAGTCAACCTTTGCAAGTTTGGAATAATACTTCATGGTGATGTCGTAGAGACAAATAACTTGCGCACTTGGATGTGCTATTCATTGTCATGAACATTTCACTTCTTAATCGAAGGAGCAACTAGAACGGAAAACAAGACATGATTTGGGTGGTTACTTCACAATGGTTGGAAGATTTGTCATCACAATGATTTCCATGTTGGATAACATATTTGAGTTCATCATACAAGAAAATTACACTTTAGGGATCTTAGATATAACACATTTCTCATTACTATAATACTTTGTAATTTGTATAAGAGATTTAGAGAACCTACCTAGATCCATAATGCACTTTAGAATTTTTTTTGTTGGTATTTCTCCCTTCTCTGACTTCCTTTCCTTGGTCTCTAGGATGATGTACAAACCAAAGTAAAAAATGAAAACTTGATAGAGGAGAGAGAAGTTATCACTTTTTTTTAAAACAAACTATATGATAACTTCCTCTATAACTCCCTTTTCAAATTCTTTTTTCTTTAATACCAATATTACCCTTACTGAAGTGAGAAGAAAGAGAATTAATTTTAATAAAACTAAAATAACCTCCAATGACTTTTATGTATTTAAGTCTAACAACCATCACATTTGACATCTTTTCATTAAAGTCATTCTATAATTACATGAACCAATATTAGATTAAAATAATCTAACATTCTCCCACTAGGCTCATGCGATGACTTAAAGATTCAATGTTAAACTTTAAGTGTGCACCATACGTTGAAATTACAAGTCAACATCCTTAATTGAATTAAAATGATTGAATCATGGTGGTGCAAGTTATCCAAACAACTTGGTTCCTTCCATGTATCACAAATCATCCAATTCAACTTAACTTTAATTAATACTATAATATGTGCCTTTATAGTCCTTTCTAAGACACAATGATGTCATCTAACTAAAACAATAATATATATACCATATAATTTGAATGGCAAGATAAAAAGAAACAACTATAATTGAATTCACAAGTGTCATATAGTACGAGCATTACAACTATAATGTACACACACACACGCGCACACACACACACACACACACACACACACACACACACACATCACACTACATCGTTAACAAGGACTTATCCACAACACCCATCCTTTCAACATATCCAATAAATGTCTTGGGTGGTAAATCTTTAGTCAACGGATCCATTATCATTAAGTTTGTTCGAATATGCTCAATTAACCCTCATGTTTATGCATTTCTTCTTTAACTGACAAATACTTTAAATCCATATGTTTTGCTCCTTTAGAGTATTTATCATTCTTAGAGAACAAGACAACTGCGGAGTTATCATAATAAATCTTCAGCATTCTAGCTATATCATCGACAATACCAAACCTTGAAGTAAAAATTTGCAACCATAATGCTTGAATTGTGGCCTCCAAGCATGCCACAAACTCAGCCTCCATGGTAGAAGTGGCAATCACAGATTGTGTTTACACTTTTCCATGACACTCTCCTCCAGCCAAAAGCAAGATGTACCCAAATGTAGACTTCCTTGAGTCCACACATCCAACATAGTCTGAATTCGAGTAGCCAATCACTTCAAGGTGATCTGACCTTCTATATGTGAGCATGTAATCCTCTAAAGCTTTATTGATATATTCTTTCTGAGACAATCCCAACAATCCTTGTGATCTATCATGAAATATTTCCATTCCTATCACATAAGATGCCTCACCCATATCTTTCATTTCAAAGTTATTAGAGAGATATTTCTTTACATCATGTAACATAGCAATATCATTAGCGACAAACAAAATATCATCAACATATAAGACTAAAATTACAAATTTTCTCCCACTGACCTTCATGTAGATACACCAATCAACAATGTTCTCTACAAAACAATAGACATAATAGTATCATTAAACTTAAGATACCATTGTCTGAAAGCATGTTTTAGTCCATATATTGACTTCTTTAATTTACACATCATATTTTCCTTTCCAGTAGAAACAAACCCTTTAGGTTGGTTCCTATAAACCTCTTCCTCTAAGTCACCATTTAGAAAGGCGATCTTTACATCCATCTGGTGAAGCTCTAAATCATAATGATCCACCAAAGCCTATATAATTCTCAAAGAGTCCTTCTTAGAAATCGGAGAAAAGGTCTCTTTGTAGTCAATGCCATCTTTTTGAGTGAAGCCTTTGGTGACGATTCTAGCTTTATACCTTTTAATATTTCCTTTCGAGTGACGTTTGATCTTAAAGAACCGTTTACAACCAACTCGTTTAGAACCTTTAGGAAATTCAACTAGATCCCATACTTTATTGTCATCCATTGATTTCAACTCTTCTTTCATCGCATTGAGCCACTTTTTAGAATAGTCACTTTCCATGGCTTGTCTAAATGAGAATTGATCTTCATCAATGCTTAATTCCCATTCATGCTCAAGTGAATACATAACATAATCGCTTGAAATAGTTGGCCTCTTTTGCCTTCAGACCTCCTTGGTGCTATTTCTTGCGCCTCTTCTATCACTTGTTCATTTGTGACTTGCACATTATTTATTGGTTCATTGCCTATGTGTTCAGCTTGTCGGTTATTAACATTATTACGTTGTCTCTGTTAAAAATCAGATACAGATAAATAACTTTTTTCATTCATTCTTCCATTCTCTTTTTATATATTTTCCCTCACATGAAGCTCTTATATAAGAGAGAGAAATTCAACAAAATGCTAATAATACGGGATAATAACAAACTGATCTAATCTTAATTCCTGTTCAAATATTGAAATATAATAACAAATTGTAATAACCTAACAAATCCTAACAATAAGTTGAAATTTAAATTATACAATTCAACACTCCCCTTCAAGTTGGTGCATGAATATCAGTCATGCCCAACTTGCCAATTGATTCTTCAAACACTCTTCCAGGAATGACTTTGATCAGCAATATGTTTAAGAGGTGCTTCAGGATAGTCCACATCATATGCTTCAGTTATGTAAGGTAAAAAGAAATTTGAGATAGGGAAGGGATTCAGAACAATAACATGTTCATGTCAATAGACTTCAGGGATGATCTGCGAAGGATTCAGAACAATGTCACGAGCTTCACATCAATGACCTTTGAATGTAATATGTGCATGGAGAATTGAGATACGAGAAGGGATTCGGAACAATCACATGTTCATGTCAATAGACTTCGGGTTTGGCCTGTGAAGAACTCAGAACAATGCAACGAGCTTCACATTAATGACCTTCAAATGGATAAGAGAAGGATTCAAAACGAAACCAAAATCACAAAGGTTATGCAAGGCAAAAATGAAATTTATGATAATAATAATCATAATTTGTAAAGGAATCGAAGAAGCTGAAGGTTAAAGAGGAGATAGATGATTGGGTATAAGTGAAATACATTGAAGATAAGATAAAAAGATAGAAGGAGATATACGTTTGAGAATGTGAAAAAGAAAGACTTTGAAAAAATAAGGCAGCAAAAATATTATTTATTTCATGGAGGAAACCATGATTTTTTCATGGAGGATACCATGGCTCTGAAACCATGTTAAAAATCAGATACAGATAAATAATTGTTTTCATTCATTCTTCCATTCTCTTTTTATATATTTTCCCTCAACATGAGGTTCTCATATAAGAGAGAAATTCAACAAAATGCTAATAATACGGGATAATAACAAACTAATCTAATCTTAATTCCTGTTCAAATATTGAAATATAATAACAAACTGTAACAACCTAACAAATCCTAACAATAAGTTGAAATTTAAATTATACAATTCAACAGTCTCTGGGTATTGTTTTACTGTAATACAACCAAAGGAACAACATCTTCATGAGAAACTATACGTGAAGAAGATTCACCATGAGTCTCTACAATATCCACCTCTCATGATTTCTCACTCCCACTGAACTGACCATTCTTAATGAACCTAGCATTACCAGATTCGACTATTCTTTTACTATGGTTAGGACAATAAATTAGGTAACCTTTATACTTTTCAGAATACACAATGAAGAAACCACTAATGGTTGTTGCATCAAGCTTCCTCTCATGTGCATTATACATCTTTACTTATGCCAGACAACCCCAAATATGGAGATGCCTTAAGCTGTGTTTCCTTCATGTCCATAGTTCATAAGGGGTCTTAGGAACTGGCTTACTAGGAACTCTATTATGTAGATACACAACAGTATTTAATGCATCCATCCACAAAGATAAAGGTATAGTACTATAACTCAGAATATACCTAACCATATCCATTCGAGTACGATTTCGCCTTTCAGCCACACCATTATGTTGCGGTGTGCCAAGTATAATATATGTGCACATATGCCTCTACTTTCAAGGAACTTTGCAAATGGACCTGGTGTAACACCCTGAAATTTTGATAACTGAAAATAGATGTTTGATGTATTTCTTGTATTATTTGATTATTTGATTAGTTTAGATTAGTTGACTTATTGTGTAAATTATCCTTGTGTAATCGCTTAGTGTGGATGTTAATTTATGTGACGTTTAGTTGAGCTGCGTTGAAATTGTGTGATTTTGAGTTTGACCCGAAACATATTTTAGTAAAATTACCATTCTGGATTGGTTAACCGTTGAATCGCCCTAAATTCTAAAGGTAGGCTCCTAACCCATATATGTAACTTTTGACCATTGGGATTGGCGAAATAACATCGGTAGCGTGAGATAATAATTTTTCACTGAACCAGGAATTTTAAAATTGGGCCAGCTCGCCAAGCGAATTTTGGTAGGCTTTTTGGCTCACCTGAGCGAGTCAAGTCGGTTTTAAAAGCATGCAACAATGTCTCAAATCACAAAAATGGTCTTCTTCCTCCCCCAAACAGCTCCCAAGCTCCCCACCATCCTCCTCCACCACCCACAGCCACTAGTGACTACCATGAGGCACCATCGCTTGTCCTTAGACCACCGCACAAAGATGAACACTTTAATTGGATTGGAATCTTCAAAACTCAACTCAAGGATTCGGTAGAGAACGAAGCCTCCAGTCCTTCTTTCTTGGTTTCCTTGAGGTAATCTTGGTTTTCTTTGTCTTCTCCTAGCTATTTTAAGCTTCTCTTAGTGTCTCTTGTATTTTGGGTATTGTTGTTGGGAGTTTTACACTTACTCTGAAAGTCCTTTGAAAATGAGATGTTGTAAAAGTCTCCTTTTTATGAAATTAATGTCATTTTCGTGATCCTTGTCGAACCCCAATCACATTGGTGTAATCGAAATTTCAAAATGATGTCTCTTAGTGCGAACTCTCAAAACATCGTTTGGCCCCTTTTCGATTTGAGTGGATATTTGACCCGAAATGTTAATTTTGACCTTGCCTTTGAAATCTATACTAAATTATTTTCAATTTGGTATATAGAGCTCTGCGTTCGGACAAGCACACGTATTTGAAGGATCATGAAACAACACCGCTAGGTTGTAACAGGGAGAACTCCTAGTTAGGAGAGGAGAATTTATTATTTAGTTATAGTTTTGGTGCCATAGTTGGGGGCCAGGGAGTCCAACTATGAGGATATCTGCCTGTTCCTGTTGTGTGCTAGTTTTCAAGAAAAATTATGTTTTAAACTAATGGAATTCAATATAATTATTATTGATGTATGTTGGTTCCTGTTGTGTGCTCATTCCAAGAAAATTTGTATTTTTTTAACTAATGGGATGCCATGAATTAGCTTGTTGATGGATAAAACTGTGAATGATGTTGTTGTTGTAATGATTGGATTTTTGGGAAAAGTCTTAATTATAGAGGAGACTTTGCCCAAATTTTTATAATATGTTTTCCTATTTAATTATTTACTAAATTTCTAAATGGGGATAAGAGTGTGTTTTCTATATTGCAGTCCTACTTTTTAATTTAGAATTTTCCTAAAATACCAGTCTTATGGTAATATGGATTGTGAATGAATGAGATGATGTTGAAATGGGATAATGTGATTGGGTTGATGATGATGTAATGAGATAATGTTGATATAGTTGATGATGTTGAATATTGATGTTTATGATGATGCTATTGAAATAAAATGATGTTGATGTTGTTGATGATATTGAATTGAGATGTTATTGATGTGGTTGGTGATGTTTAAATGAGATAATCATGATGTGGTTGACAATGTTCAAATGAGATAATGTTGATGAGGTTGATGATGTTGAAATGAGATGAGTTTAATATGTATGATGGTGATATTAAGATTATGTGATGTTGATGTTAATAATGACATTAATGAGAGATAAAGTTGATGTGAACAATGTCATTGTGTGATGTGTATATATATCGATACCCATGGGGGTGCATGACGGGTTACCTTTGCGAGGAAGGATTTTTTCCTAATCGGGTCATGCATTGATGGTGCTCATGATTATCATTGTTTGATGTGTATATACATAGATACACATGGGGGTGTATGACTAGTTACCCTTGCGAGAAAGGATTTGTTCCTAGTCAGGTCATATATTGGTGGTGCCCATGGTTGTAGGCTATGTATGTTCACGTGGGATGCAGTGATTGGTTGGTTACCCTTGCGAGGTTGGATTTGTTCCTAGCCACGGTCAGTGCATCGGTGAGCCCATATTGGTGTGTTATATATGTACATGGGGGATGCTTGACAAGTTACCCCTGCGAGGAAGGATTTGTTCCTAGTCGGATCATGCATTGATGATGCCCATGTTTCATACTTCATATTGCATGGATGGAAATAGAATGAAGGCACTCACGTACCTGTGGGTTTCTATGGGCTGAAAACGCAGGTATTAAGGGATTATCAAGTTTGGAATTCCCTAGCGACGCTGGCTGATCATCGGGGAGGGGGGGAATGGCCAGTACACAACAGGGTGGCCCTGATAGGCAGTGAATCATTTTTCCTGTGAGAGGCTATTTCTAGGATATGGTACAACATTGCATGCTGATAGATGAGTCAGGTGCATGCATCATTCTATGCATGATTGTTTGAGTTGTGAAATGCATTGGATGATTGGTTTGTTAAGTGTGTATTAGAATCATGGATTTTTGTTAATGATTGTGGTGGGTAATATTGTTTCCTTCCCAATTGCTGCTATCTGATGTTTGTTGGTTTTATATAATAAACCCACCCTTGTTTTTGTTGTACCGTATGGTTGGTACTTGTGATGATCGCAAACTTTCGTTCGTATGAGTAGATGAGCAGTCGTAGGTGACTTTGGAGGGAGATTCTTTTTGGTTGGAGCCGCCAAGCCGACGTGACGACATTGGAAATTCTTTTTGGGGAAAGAGTTGTGTTTTGTTAATCAACTCTTTCTTAGTTAGTTTCCTTGACTCTTTTGTTAGATATGTAATTTCAGGTGTATATGCATGTAAAACTAAAAGGAAGTTCTAACATGTGGATGATATGTACTGATTTAATATATATATATATATATATATATGTACATATGTATTTAATTGTGCAAATCGTGTTGTGTGTATGATAATTGTATTATCGCGAAAAATTTACTACCATTTTCATAATCAAATTAACGGAGTTTTCATTAAAAATTGAGATATGCACGATTAAGAGTTAGTGATATCGTAGCGACAAGATGGGTCATTACACCTAGACATTGTTCACTTTCATTTAATTTTCCATAAAATTCACCACCTCTATTAGACCTTACAACTTTCACTTTTCTATCTAACTGTCTTTCCACCTCATCAATGAATACCTTTAAGACATCCATTGATTGAGGCTTTTCATACAGAAGATATAAATGACAATAACATGAAAAGTCAACAATAAAGGTGAAGAAAGACTTTTCACCACCCCAAGATGGAATGTCAAAAGGTCCACAAATATCAATGTGTATCAATTCTATAAGTTCATTACTTCTTGTAACATAATTATTTGATATTTGTTTAGTTTATTTTCCTTTAATACAATCTAAACATATATCCCAATCACTAAAATCCAATTGAGATAAAAATTTCATTTTTCATTAAACTCATTACTCTTTCTTTGGAAATATGACCTAATCTTTGATGACACAAATAAGCAGAACTATCATTATGAAAATTATGCTTGCTACTAACATCACATTTAACATTAAACAATGATTCTTTAAACTTTACATCAAGATTGAAACAATACATACCATCTACTAAAGTACCAGATCCATAATAGTACATATTCTTAAACCTAGAAAATAAATTGTTTTCAATCTTGAAACTAAATCCTAATCGATCCAACTTCGCTACATAAACTAAATTTGCACATCTTGGTACATAGAGACATTCTTCCAAATCTACATACCCAATGTCCAAGATTAATCTGTATGTTCCAATGCCCTCTATTCTTGCCTTCATTTTGTTTCCCATGTAGAGAAACTTTTTAGTTCCTTATATGGTTTGGATTGAAAGGAATCCCTACATAATATGTGACACATGAGTAGTTGCTCCAGAATCAAGCCACTAGGTATTATTAGACACCTCAACAAGATTTGATTCAAAATTTATAGATATATAAAATATAGCTTTCTCTTCAAACCATTCCTTTCTTTTTGGGCAATCCTTCTTGAAGTGACCACTCTCTTTACAAAACTTGCACTTCTTTTCCTTAAGGACTCCTCCATCTTTAACTTTTAAGTTGCATTTGACTTTTCCCTTCTTACCCGACTTGCTCTTGCTAGTACATGCTCTATTATGAGTCATGAGATGAATTGAATTTTCCTTCATTTCTTTAATCTCCCTTCCTCCTGAATTAACATGACCTTAACTTCTCTAAAATTCCATTTTTCCTTAAGAGTATTATAGTTCACATGAAATTGGCCACATTCAGTAGGAAAAGAGTTCAAAATAAACTGTACTAAAAAGGACCCACTCACTTCCATCCCTATGACATTCAACTTTGCTGCCAAATTAGCCATTTCTATCACATGATCATGGATTGGTTAAGACCAAGTTTGTCAGCTCACTTTATAAATTCCCCACAATTGACTTGTCAATAATATTAGATTGTGAGTAATCCTTGACCAATTTCATGAATTCCCTTGCATTATCTGCTTTGGGCATAGATGGCTTCACATTTGCAACCATAGTTAATCTCATCAAGTTCAAAGCCAATATGTTAGACTCCTCCTAAGCCTAATAGAGAGACTTGTCAGCATCAATACTAGTCTTTGTAATGATTGGATGGCTTTCATCCATAACCAATGCTAGGTCCAAGTCCACAACACCCAGTTGAAACTGGATCATTTCAGACCAATCAGCATAGTTCAACCCATTGAACTTGATCATTAGGTTACCCAAAGAAAACATATTAGGCATAGCTATATACATTTAAACAAATTCACAAACATTAATGCTTTGATAAAATTTAATGGATTCAAACTACATTAACTTTAATCATGCGTCTAAGTTCACCTTTGGGTGATAAATAAACACATATCCATATCAATAATGATGTCAAACGGATTGAAATAGGAGCCGGTTCGACAGGAAGCTTTTGAAAACGCAGTGCACCCAGGTAAATCAGAAACGAGATGAATACAGAGGTTAAACGAGCATCCCAATATACTTTAATGGGCAATAAACCATACTATTCTTGACATGCATGTTATCTTTGGATACACACACACTCACTCTCAACAAGCATGAAAATAAATCTTTAATATCATTAATTATAAGCAACAGTTCAGCTTTGGGTAACTCATGTATGCCTTATAATTAATAATTTTAATAAACCTAAACACAATAATTTCACAGCATCATTATCTCAATTAATCAAGTAACCTGGAATTATAAACCCCATAGATTTGACCACTTTAGTGATTAAAAAATCTCACTTTAATATATAATTCCAAAAATAATCCTTTCTACAAAATTAATTTTGTAATTGCATTTCAAATGCAACACCGATTACTGAGCAAAATCCATGTACATAAATTTCTAAAACATACAAGACATAAAATAATTATAATTACAACAATCTTCCATTTTCGATAGAAGCATATAGTACACATGCAGTGACTTTAATTACCAATATGTCATATATATCATTCAATAAACAATAACATGTCATGCAAATATATATATATATATATATATATATATATATATATGCCACTTTCATTTTGTGCCAATCAAAAAAGAAAAAAGAAAATAAAAATTTAAATGCATTACATAAGAAAAACGCAAGCCATAAACAAATAAACAAATGCACATATAGCTTTTCCTTACACTATATTCAACGTACACGCCATAAATGAAAATCAATTGTCATGTAATCTCCAAATTGACATATATTATTCATAACATATGCAAAGAATGAGATATTGCATTGTGATCCAAATAAAACGTTACTTTTTCTTTATATGCAGCGCGTGACATTTTCCTTTAAGTCTATTGTACTTTTCGTTTCAAAAGAGGAAAATAAAACATATTAAATGATCTTTAATGGAAAAATATATTATACCTAACAGTGCTCTAATACAAATTATTAGAAAAAGGTACCGTTATATGTAATTTATTTGAGTTCATCATACAAGAAGATAACATATTTCTCAATACTATAATACTTTACAATTTCTATAATAGATTTAGAGAACCTACCTAGATCCATAATACACTTTAGAATTTCCTGGTTGGTATTGCTCTCTTCTCTTACTTCCTTTCCTTGGTCTCTAGGATGGTGTAGAAACCCAAGTGAAAAATGAAAACTTGATAAAGTAGAGAGAGATGATGTATTTTTTAAAACAAACTTTTTGAAAACTTCCTCCATAACTCCATTTTAAAATTCATTTTTCTTTAATGTCAATATTATCCTTAATGAAGTGAGAAGAGAGGAATTAATTTTAATAAAACTAAAAAATAACCCCCAATGATTTTAATACATTTAAGTCTAACAACCAACACATTAGACATCTTTTCATTAAAGTCATTCTATAATTACATGGGTTAATATTAGATTAAAATAATCTAATAGTTACTTCACAATGATTGGAAGATTTGTCATCACAATGATTTCCATGGACTCATATTCATTTCTATTATCACTACCAAAATCTCATAATTTTATTTTTTTTTTACCTAAGATTTCTTTTAAAGAAATTGAGAAAGTGTTCCAAAATCTCATAATTTCATTTTTTTTTGTCCAAGATTTCTTTTAAAGAAATTGAGAAAGTGAATATATTAATGCATAGCAAACATAAAGCAACTTAAAGGCAATTGAAGTCTATTCTTTTTCTTCTAAAAGTTAGTTTTCAGAAAATAACTTCTAGAATATTAAAATTTAACACTTCTAGAAAGTATTTTTCGGAATGTAAAATTTTTATCAGTTTTATTTTTTAAAAGTTAAATTTTTTACAATACATATAAATTTTTTTAACTTATTATATAAGAGGTAAATTAATAAAGTTAAGAGGTGTTTTTTTTGTTTTGTTTTAAGTTCAAAGATGTAAATATAAATTGCCAGCTGGATTGGGTCTTTGAAACGGCATATCCGACCAGAAAGATTTTTTTATTATTTATTTTAACCTTTCTTTTTATATACTTTTTCCAGTGGAGCAATGCTAATGGTTCTAAAAATATATCACTTTCATAAAATCTGGGGTATAATTTTTTTAAAAAATATTTTATTTATTTATTTTGTTATAGTGGAGGAGTTAAAGCTCAAATAATAAAATAAATTAAACAGAATATTTTTGTACAAAAATATTTTAGTTTCAATCAATTATATTTTAAATCAATGGAAATAGAGTAATTTCTTTAATGGAAAAAGTAATAAGAATGAAAAATGTTTGTTAATTAGGTATAAAATTTCGAAAGTATGTCTTATAAAATGAGGGAAATAAGGTAGTGTGTGTGCAAGAGCGAAAATAAATATAGAAATGATGTCATTTTAAAATTAGGAATTGAACTCAAATTTTCGGTGTATACATATATTATGTTTAGTTGAATTGATTAAATTGAGTAAGTTTGTGTAAGTTGTTATAAATTTTTTGATATTGTATTTGATTTTTATGAATAAAAAAATATTATAAAAATATAAACCAGAACAGGATATTTGAATTACATTTTTTTATACTTTTTAGTTTTTATAATCTCAACTCAATATCGGTATATATTCTGAATTGACAGTATTAATTAATAATTCTAAAATCGAATTCCACTTTGAATGTCAACCAGAATATATTGTATTTTATATAAATTTTTCTTCAGATAATTGGAAAAAATATTTTGTTTTTATCAACGTAGACACTAAAATTATGGCGATATTTGTGCTTGCCAAAAGGAACATCATTCAAGAGCGAGTCATACACAAGACAAATATTTTATTTTTAATCTTCAAAAAAAGAGACAAAAATGTTGTTAGACAAGATAAGGAATTGAATATCTGAATGTTACAAGTGGCACTATATATTCTCATTATCTAACAAGCCCATATCCCTTAACATTAAACTTGATAAGGGCATGCCATGGATGATTCACAACTCAGCATACGTAGGGACAAAATTTTCAGACGCTAACATGAATAATCCTCTGTGAAACGTCCACCTCTCCCTCATAAATGGAGAAGGCTAGGGTCTTAAATTGAAGAGTGGATAGTAACTCATGAAAACAAAGTAACAGATACCATGTTTAAATAACCTTTATATTGTTAAGGTTTTGAACATATGGTAGTACTTCCCAATTTTTTATTATTTTTTTTCCAAAGTGAACAATACATATGGGTCAGATATTATACACAACACATAATATATTTAATGTTTTGAATTGAAGCAAACATGGTCCAGAGGGAAAAATTGGGATGCTAGCATGTGATTGCATTTAATCAATGAATTGAATAGTGGGTTGCACCACCACATGTTCCAAACCATCATCAGTGACACTCTGTATGACACTGTCCCATGTTTCACTCCATCCATGGCTTAGCTTTTGTCCTCAATGACTGTAATTTGAATTCACATTTTCAGACACTAATTAATTATATGGCTTTTAAATTCTAAAGTCTTGGTTTTGTCTTAACCATCTATGTAGTTTTCTTGCAACTATAGAAGCCACTTTGGCATGTTTTGTCTAATCCATTAGGGGCAGCATAACGACAAGAAACACATGACTATAAGAAAATGAGAGAGGCACATCCCAAGTTATTACTATCTTGATTATGCAGTATAACTTTTATTTTTATCTGGTTTAAATATTTTTTCTATATAAGTTAATATTTTTTTAATTTTTTTAATTTGAGTTCCCGCAAATTGACATTTTTTCATTTTTGTTTTTGTAAGATATTTTTATTTTATTTTTAGTTCTTGTAAATTTACTTTTATCCAATTTTAGTCTAGTAAGATTCTAAATTTTTTATTTATAATTCTAATAAGTTCATATTTATAGGAATCAAAATAAGAAAAACATAAATTTATAGAGATTAAAAAAAATATCTCTCAAAAGAATCAAGATAAAAAGACAAAATTTATAAAAACTAAAAATAAAAAATAAATTTACATGAAAAAAAAAACTTAAACAAAAACACACTTTCTATTTTAACCCCTTCAAATCTCTCTCATATCTTGCATCTTTTTCACCACCTCTTCGATTTTCTAAACTTGATAAAATAATTGTAGTGGCCAAAGTTCATTATGAGCTCTCATATTTTTCAAGGGGCTCACTTTGGCTTTTGAAGTTTGGGTTCATAATTGTACACCACTAATCCCGAAATTTAGGGTGGTGAGAAGTAGAAGTCACATTGATGTCCAAGAGACCAAAGATAGAGGAAAATGAGTGGGGCTAGATCCTAGTAATTCATGGTTTACAAATAAAAAATCACTTTATGTGAACGATATATTATTGATGATTCAACAGCACTATTATGGTGATTTGGAACATGATAATCGGAATGTAGATGACATGTTATGCACTCAAATTATCCAACAAGAGCTAAATTTTTATGCTAAAGATTACTGAGTTATTGTTTTTCTGTTTTTCCTATTTTCCAATGACCTTTTTTAATTTATTATTTGGAAATTGAATTTTAGTAAAATTGTATTGCTTCAGTTTTTAAATATTTAATACATATTTAGATTAAAGTTTACATACTTAATTAAGTTGGAATTACAAATTGAGTTTGTAAAAATAATCATAATATTGTTTTCAATTCAAACTTTGTTTAGAAACAAATGCAAGTTTATAACATACTTTAAAGAAAAATCAAATATATCATTAAATTAAATTTGTCGAGTCAAAGTGTCAAACATAAATTAAAGGAGGCGGCTAAACCATAGATAAACTAAACGTATCCTTAGTCTGTCTTTTTCTTCACACTAGATATTGCATTTGTTTTCCTAAAATAGAAAGACTACTGAAATATTGGTGGAGATATAACGTAGCAATTGCAAAAATATGCAGAGCTATGTCCAACATATTATCATGCTTTGTATGCTTTTGGTACATATTATTATCATGCGTTCGGAATTAAGAGGTAATTGAAAACGAATTCCAAACAAAAGCTTGTACTTTTGGGCACATGTTGTTTAGCACATTGAGCAAGTTGCTGAAACAATGCTTAAAATTGCTTTCTGATGCATAAGGATTGCTTCTTCATACAGGTGAAAAAGTGCTGGTGAAGTAAAGGCACTTCGCATGTAAAAGCTGCAGACATGAAAAAGGAAAATCTCAGGCGTGTTGTCAACCTTTTAGATAAGTTCACTGACACAATGTTATGGTTTATATTAATCACTGTTTGGTTGTTAGGCATTATGGTCCAAATCTTAATAGAGACATTAATGAAAATTGGTGAGAAATTTAAAGTTTGTATTAATGTGTATTAGGTTGGTATAAAATTATTTAGATTATGTGTACGGGTTACATACTCATGTTTATTTAGAATATAATATCAAATTATTCAACCATTAACTGTGTGAATCATTTTACATTGAAATGTTTCAATTTAATTAGTAATCTCAAATTTAAATTCTAGGTTGTATTAAATATTTGTAAGAAGAATTTTATTATCTTTTTTAGTCCAATTATATATATCATTTATTAATTTAGGAAAAAAAGTAATGGTTAATCAAGGTGAAAAGATCACAGTTGGGGACAGAATTTATATTCTCCTCTTTGTTAAATCCAATATTTATTTTCGGGGTCCATCCTAGTTAATTCCACAGTTTAGAGACTACTAAAAGTTGGACAAATTAAAATAAACACTTGAGTTGAGTGGTCCTCTCCCTTCAGAACTTGATTGCATGTGGCATTATTTTGGGTTAGACTTCTTCCCCATAAAATAAAAGTTAACACTATGCATTCATGTGCTGACAGCATTGACAAATATTAAAAGCGACACTTAAGTAATTTGTTCCACAACATAAATCACTTAATTATTTCATGCACTGCTATTTTTTTGTTTATTGGATTTGACATACCAAACTTATATGTTTTCAATCACTAATAAGGCAAATGCATCTTATTGTGCTTAAATTTGTTGGATTGAATATAATTGCCCTTTTCATTTACTCTCTACTTCTCAGGACTCTTTGTCTAAGCTTAAAAGTAATAATAATTTTATGATCGTGTAGATTTTTTTTTTTTAGTTTTATGAAAAACTACTTCTTATTAATTTTGTTTTAAAAATTAAATAGGATTAAAAACTAAAATTGAAGAGAAAATGATTTTTCAATAATACAAAGAATAATGAATTTCTATTGTTTTGTCTATTTTATTCCTTCTCATCTAGGCTCATCATTAACTTTTAACTTCCTGTTTTATGTATGTTCATGAGCAGCAGTAATATTACTACCAATATAAATGACTGTACTTGCATCAGTTTACTCTAGAATGATTTTTACATACTTGTTTAAATAACATAAATTACACTCTCATATCTTACCTATATTTGTTATTTTCATTTATACAATGTAAAAAGAAATAAAAGGTACAGCATGAGTAACTCACATTTATTGGCGCCACAATACCTAGTTTGTCCAAGTTAGTTGTCATGTTCCTAAAATCCCATACCCAAGAGCCAAAGATTCTTTGTTTTTTTTGTTTTTTGTTTTTTGTTTTTTTTTTTTTTTACATTTTCAAAATCCCGTGTTTTTAACTAATGCTCTCATTCATTCATGTTTTTTCATCATCCTATGGATTTGAGTCCCTTTTGTCTCACTTGCTGCTCTCTGATGGGGTCACGGACACCATCCTATGCAGTTTGCCAAACTCATTCTGTGTGATGAACAAGCAGAATTGTGCCCCCTCCTGCTGCTCTTCATGGTAACAACACCTGCACTTGAGAGTTTTCAAGGTGTTTGATAATAGTTTGGTGTTGTATTTTTGAATTTTTTTTCCCCCTTTGTCTCTATTGTGAAACATGTTTTGCTGTTAGGTAGCCCCTTTGATGCATGGTTGAGTTGATTTCAGTTGAGAAAGTGAAGGGAGTTTGGGGAAAGCTAAGATAAAAAGGGGAAGTTGTTGTCTTTTTGAGTTTTTTCATTCTCTCAGCTTTCACTAAGGAAAAGGTGGAAAAGGGAAACATGGAGATGGACCCTTTTGAGAATGAGGATTGTGAGAGAGTTAAGTTGAAGAGCACAGAAACATAGGACAGTCTAATAGTTGAAGTGAATGGAGAAAGTAGAAGAGAAAAAGAAGATAAAGGGAAACATTAAGGATAACATGCCAACAGTGTGGTTCTCTCTGAAGAAGTCCTTACACTGCAAATCTGAGCCATCTGATGTTCATGACCCCAAAACAAGGAAGCAGTTGAGCACAATCTTGACAAAGAGAGCAGGGAGGTCAGGGTGTTCAAGGTCCATAGCAAATCTCAAAGATGTAATCCATGGAAGCAAGAGGCATCTTGATAAGCCACCAAGTTGCAGTCCAAGATCCATAGGGAGCAGTGAGTTCCTCAACCCCATAACTCATGAGGTGATTCTGAGCAACTCAAGGTGTGAGCTGAAGATAACTGGCTATGGAGGTTTCCAAGAAGGGGTTGGAAGTGTTGGTAGCAATGCTGGTGGAGGTGGTAGTGGTGGGTCTACTTTTGTGGGGACTTTGAGGCCTGGTACTCCTGGCCCTGGAGGGCACCCTACAATGCACTACTTTAACCCTTCTTTTAGGACTTCATCCACTCCTCCAAGGAAATCTCCTTTCATTCTATCAGATAAAGAAGGGTCTGGTCCTCATGGTACTGGACTTCATCCTAGCAATAGGTTGTCTCTTGAGACAGATTCTAATGGCTCTTCAACTGTGACTTGCCACAAATGTGGAGAGCAATTTAACAAATGGGATGCTGCTGAAGCTCATCATCTGTCCAAGCATGCTGGTAAAACTTTTTTTTTCCTTCCTGTTTTTCTATTTCCTTCTCAGATATCTATTAGTATTTATTCTTGTCTGTTTTCATGGTTATATATATATATATATATATATATATATATATATATATATATATAATGCTTGTAACCATCACTAATGAATTGGCTGTTTATTTTTCTTCCGTTTGTTATTTGACCCTCAAAGTTGGTTATCCTAACATTCTTCTGACCACAAACTTTCTGGCCACATCTGTATCAGATAGACATAGTTTTTTATGTTGAGGTGAGGAATATTATAAAATCAACATACTTTTCAGTTTGGGTCACCCAAACTGATTTCCCTTTTTCCATTACCTTTTCAATTTAGAACTATGGTTAGGATTCCCCAACAGCTTTGCCTTCAAAAATCAAAATATCTAGGACACACTCTCTCTCTCTCTCTCTCTCTCTCTCTCTCTCTCTCTCCAACTCACATAATTCAAAATTGATTGGAAGTGTCAATGACCTCCAAATTTGTTACTATTTTTGTATTGTTTTGACATATTTTTAGTGTCATATATTTCAATTTTTAAGTTTAAGAGCAGTAAGTTTTTTCCCTTGGCAGTGACTGAACTTGTGGAAGGAGATTCTTCAAGGAAAATAGTGGAGATCATATGCAGGACTAGCTGGTTAAAGTCTGAAAACCAGTGTGGTAGAATTGAGAGAGTTTTGAAGGTTCACAACATGCAAAAGACTCTTGCAAGATTTGAAGAGTACAGGGAGATGGTGAAGATCAAAGCCAGCAAACTCCAGAAGAAGCATCCAAGATGTCTGGCTGATGGGAATGAACTTCTGAGGTTCTATGGCACCTCTGTCTCATGCTCTCTTGGCCTCAATGGCTCTTCTACCCTCTGCCTATCAGAAAAGTGTTGTGTTTGCAGAATCATAAGGAATGGCTTTTCAGCCAAGAAGGAGCTCAAGGGTGGCATTGGTGTCTTCACAACATCTACAAGTGGAAGGGCTTTTGAGTCCATAGAGATCATTGGTGAGGAACCATCACTGAGAAAAGCACTTATAGTGTGCAGAGTAATTGCTGGAAGGGTTCATAGGCCACTTGAGAACATTCAGGAAATGGCAGCACAAACAGGATTTGATTCATTGGCTGGGAAAGTTGGTCTCTATTCAAACATTGAGGAGCTTTATTTGCTCAATCCTAGAGCTCTTCTTCCTTGCTTTGTGGTGATTTGCAAACCTTGAACCAAAAGGGTCAAAAGTCAAAGTTTCTTACATGTGTAGTTTTATAGATCCCCCTATTTTGGCTTTTATGGAGGTTCTTTGTTATTCATCTTTCGAAGAAATTTGATTCTTCCCCCTAAGTCAAAATTGTGCTTCTTCATGTTTACTGTATGAACCTCTCATTCATACATTTGTAATTTTTTTCTCAAATGGATATGAATATTTTTACGTCTACACTAGGCAACATTAAGTGCTAGAATCATAAATAAATATGCAAGACTTGTAAGGTAGTACTAAGCCAGATTTAATATTTACCCATCCAACATTTCCACTAGAATGCAGTTGTTTGCAAGTTCTGTGTCGGTGTTTAATTAATTGAAGGCCTAAAAGATCGGGGCATTATTAAAATGGGTAACAACCTAGTAAAGCTTCTAGGGATTTGAATTCAGTAGGAGTGATAGGCTGGATTTGGGTTGTGATTCAATTTAAATTAAATTTGGACAGGTTAATTTGGGTTGATTATTTAAAAAAAGTCAAAATTCAAAACATTAACATGTTTCTAAATGGTTTGGGTTAAGTCAACAAGTAAAAACATTTAATTTTTTTTATTTTTTAAATCTAATATTTTTTCATAAGCTCAATATTTTATTAAAATGAAATACCAAATATATTATTTATGATAGTTATGTGTAGTTAATTAGTGAAAAAAATATCAAGAAAGGAATCACATTGTTATCATCATCACAATATAACACACTATATTAAATATGATTTAAAAACCGAAATATAATAAACAAGATGCACACCCACAATTAAAACTACTATAATATAGTTTGATAATTTCAATGTTCTTAAATAGTCAAATAAATGATGTCAAATGAAACCAACTAAATCTAAAATAGTTTGAAACAAATTAAAAAGTAGAATAGATGTTCTATAATAAGTTTTGCTACAACAAATTTTGAACCTCAAAATTTGAAACATAATAGTTATTATTTTTTAAAATTTAAAATATATATTATATATGTTATATATAAAAATAAATAATTATAATAATAATTTAATACAAATTAACATGTCAACAAACCAGGTCAGTGAATCAATGAGATATTAAAATCCGTAACCCAACCCAAAACTTAACTATTTGACTGGGTTGGTCAGGTTTAACCCAAACATAAAAATATATAATCTAAACTGTTTGAGTTGGTTTTGATCAATTCTGATTCATGGGTGACTTATATTTGTAAACACATCTAGAATTCTGCATTCTCATACGTATATTCTGCAACCCCCATTTTTATTTGAAAATACCAAACTACCCTTTCTCAACCCACACTTTTCTCTTTGTGCGAACTACTCTTGTGATGACACCTCCTTCACCTGTAACGACAACTTCTTCTCCCATGACTTCACCTTCTTCATGATAGCTTTGTGAGCTCCTCCTCACGAGTCACGACGCCACATAACATTCTCCACCCTCCTTCTCCCTTTGTGCGTAGCCATTGAAGGTAAAAATGCAATCCAGAATGTGGTGTTTTATCTTCCAGAACTACAATTCTAGAATATATTATTTCAACCATTATTCTAGAGACACAATTCTGAAAGCTATATAGTAGCCTTATTGAATGACAATTGCGAAACATAGATTGAATTGAATTCTGGAATACATAAAATATTTTTACTTTCTTGAATTTTCGGTATATGTTATTTTCTCTTATTATGGCTACAACAAATTCATAGCCATCATTAATTATCAATAGAAATAGAGGCTTGCTGCCAAAAAATTTAAGCATGATATATATATGACCATTAATTAGACCAAGATTTGATGAGATGAAAAACACCAAGAACTTAAAGTTAAATTAGGTCTTAATCTCAATCAACAACTTCAATGGTGGTCACTCCTTATCTTGAGTCTTTAAAGTAAATGAAGTCTAGACAAGAGGCTAATAGAGGCAAATCTGCTGAATAGGTGTGACCTAATTGTACTTTGATAAATAGATATTTTTTTTGTCTAGATTGGGGACCATGCAAAGTCATTTACAAGAAGAAAAATTAGTTAAGAACTAGCTATAGGAAAAGGTAAACAACTAAACTTAATAGGAAAGGTTGAGTTCTAAGTCTAGTTATACCAAAATAATAAGCCAAATTTAGGAAGGTTTATCGCTATTTGTTGGTATCTTTCAATCTTTGACATCTTAGCCTTCACTGTTTTATCCCTTTGTTTTTATTACACAGCTACCAACTAGTCAACTACAGCAACTGGCAAAGCTTGTTTCAAGTATTAAAGAGGGAAGCCCTTAAAATGGTTCATAAACCTATGCTCAGATGATTTAGCCTAAAATGCTTCTTCTCATGGCTTTTGCAGCCTTATAATTGCAAGTCAACAGCACCAAGGTCCTTTTGTAAATTCAATTTACCAAACTATATACTTGACATCAAAATTTGAAATATGTGGAGTTTCATTGAATGACCTCCATTCCAATCCAGGGAAGTGTAATGAGGGTTAGTACACATTTATGAGGTGCATGTGCCATGAGAAATGAAAGCTTTACAGATATTACTGAAGTGAATTGACACTACCAAATGATAATAAATTGGGATCTTGTAAAAACTAAATAATAATAGTAATAAGAAAATAATTAAATAATTTTTACTTATATATATATATATAAGTAAAAACATTTAATTGGGATTTCTCATAGTTAAATGAAAAAGGTAATGATTATTAATATTGATATTTTCTTTTTTATACAATGTTAACATTTTCTTTACCAACTTATTAAAAGATTATTAATTTTATATATTGAATTTAATATGCAACATTTTAGTAAAATAAACCAATAAATTAGTATAATGAATGTATGTATGTGTGTACATGCATGCATTCATTCATAAGACAAAATCAAATGATGTTAAGTAGGATAAAGTATTTTTTTGTTTCTAATTTTTTTCTCATTTATGATTTTAGTTGTTAATTTTTGGTTAGTTCTCAAACTTTTTTTCCCTTCTATTTTAGACATTGAGTGATGATGTGATATTAATTTTATTTTAAATAAAGGTGGATAGAATATTTAAAATATAAGAAAACTTACTATTAAATTGTAATTTATTTGTTTTTGGCTTACTATGATGACAATATCAAGATTAGCATTAAGAACTAGTACAAAATAATCAAATTCTATTACTAGATAATCCTAATAGAAAACTTTTAAGTTATAATCTAGAAATTTTTAAATTATCTAAAATTTTATATACACAATCATGCATCAAACACAATTTAACCTAATTATTTTTTATTTTTTGAAAGGAAAAATAACATAATTTAATAATTAGATGAATAAAACTTGACATATGCAAAAAAGTTGTCCAAAATATCATAAAAATTGTCATGTCACCAAATTTGACATGTAAGTGTCATCTAATCTTATATTCTTAGATATTCCTATAAAAACATAAATCAGAGAGACCAGCCAGCAGACCCAGGGTATGACATATGGGTCCGGACCTTATCTTAAACCGTTAATGTTGACATCAAGATGATCCAATAAACTTCAAGCATGGATAACTGACGAAAATGACCATTAAATGTTAACAAAAACCTATACATCACAAAGGGAAGAAGAGACAAAACATAAACCTCATCTTTGAATATTTCACTTCTAAATTCCAATTCTTATGTTTGTCCTCAAGTTTAGAATCACCTATGTCTAAACTAGAACCAAAACCATCGAAGAAGGGTCACATGCCATTCATTTGGGGTACATTAAATACAAAATTTAACAACTTGCCATTTATGTACTAGGTCGGAGCTTCACAGTCTGAGGAACAACACGTGTTTAGTTAACAGACAAGGCTGAGGAGGTCAACTACATCAACCCAATTTCACACTATACATGTGGGTGCGTTTGAATTGTATTATTTCATTAATTAACTATTTATGGCGTGGAAAACAAGATTATTAAGTTCTTTTTATTAAACAGATACAAAATTATGATAAATATCACTTTTAAGATATCTATACATTATGTTTAGTATTTATATATTGTCATTGTTAAATTTTACGTTATCAACCAATACAATGTTATGATAGATATAACTTTTAAGATATTTTTTTATATAAAATTAACAAATTTATTTTTCATAATATTTTTTATTAAATAAATATGTAAAATATTTTACAATATCTATCTGAAAAAGGACTCCGGAATACAAAATAAATAAAAATGGTTTATGCTAATCCTTGCCCATATTTTATCTCGAGAAAATAAATTATGTGTTGATAAGTATAAAATTTTTATATTATTATTTAATCACTAATTATTATTTATATGCAATAAATTTATTAATTTTTACATTAATTATCTTAAAAATTATGTTAACAATATTATCTAATTTGTTGATGGAATAAAATTTTTAACACCAATAATGAATGACCATTAAAGTCTCCTAACTTTTCCAAGTCATCTTTATGGTTTACTTATGAGGACCAAAAAAGCCCAACGGGTTGAAAGTCCATCAATGCACTATAAGGATTGGTAGACCCCATGACAAAGACAAGATCAAAGAAAGCACAAGAATCATTGGATCATGAAGTGAACTACTTCCTTTCTTAAACATTGGGTCATGATATCAACCTTGCCTTGAACCCAAAGACCAATCTGGAAGAAGAGCTTAGATTGCTCCAATTGATTCAAAAGAGTGAAGAGTCCAAAGACCAATGAGTGAAGAGTTTAGATTATTCCAATGTTTTGAACATAACTTGAGTTTTAGATGTCCGTTTAGGATTTCTTTGATGCATTAGAAATCTCTGAAGATTTCCTACAAGTCGTATTTCTAGTCTTAAGTCCTAATTCTGCATTTATGATGATGAAAATTGGACAGGAAGTTTGGTACAAAGTTATGGAAGAAAATTACTTTTTGTTTAGACTTTTTTAAGTGTAATTTTGAATTAGGAATATGTGAGTGAAGTCCCACATTGAAAAGGAAGAGGAGAGAGACATCACTCTTGTAACACCCCGTATGCATCCGGTGTATTAACATATTACTTAATCAGATTAGCGCAGTAGTTATCTTTAAATAAACCCGCGATAGCTATTTCAAAATCATATTTCTTGATTCATTATGTATGGTACGTATAGACAGTAAAGTAAACGAATGCCAGAATACCACAACAGCCTTAGTGATCCAGATAATGTAACACAACTGCAGATAAGACTATAAAATCCAAATCGATATACCAGGAGGTTATAAACTATAGATATCCATCTGCCTATACATAGTCTATATGTACATTCCATCAAAATACTCTAATTGTATCCATACAAAATAGTAGGCATCAGTGCCCTGATATCACATATCAAATCCTCATATGAGGGTACACCATATACAAAATTACAATATATGCAAACATACACACTTTTCCCCACAAGGGTACAAACACTACTACAAAAACCACTTTTTACGTCGGTTGTTAGCCGCTTTTTACGTCGATTCAACAACCGTCGTAGTTGCGGGTGTCATTAAAAAAGTACGTTTTTTACGTCGGTTCGCAACTGTCTTAGAATGTGACTTTCTAAGACGGTTGTTACAGCACAACCGTCTTAGAAAGGCACATTTTAAGATGGTTGTTCGAATAGAACCGTCGTAGTATATGACATACGAAGACGGTTGCTATAATACAACCGTCTTAGAAAGTCATATTCTAAGACGGTTCCCTTGTTGCAACCGTCTTCGTATGTCGTATACTACGACGGTTGACGTCGACAACCGTCTTCATTTGTAATAAAATTTAATTAAACATAAACTATGGAAAGGATACTACGACGGTTGCCGGCTATAACCGTCTTAAATAACCACTTTTTAAGACGGTTGTTGGATGTCAACCGTCTTAGAAAGCGTCTTTCTAAGACGGTTTCCAGTTATCAACCGTCTTAATAAGTGGCTTTCTAAGACGGTTCCCGGTTATCAACCGTCTTAGTAAGCTACATTCTAAGACGGTTTCCGGTTATCAACCGTCTTAGTAAGGTGCTTTCTAAGACGGTTTTCGATTATCAACCGTCTTAATAAGTGACTTTCTAAGACGATTTCCAATTATCAACCGTCTTAATAAGTGGCTTTCTAAGACGGTTCCCGGTTATCAACCGTCTTAGTAAGCTACATTCTAAGACGGTTTCCGGTTATCAACCGTCTTAGTAAGGTACTTTCTAAGACGGTTTCCGATTATCAACCGTCTTAATAAGTGACTTTCTAAGACGGTTTCCAGTTATCAACCGTCTTGGTAATCTGCTTTCTAAGACGGTTCCCACTAAGAACCGTCGTAGTTTCGTGCGTTTTTTTTAATATATATATATATATATATAATATACTTTTTTGCAATTATTTTACACGCAGATAATAATAGCGCCAATGGAACTTCGGAAGTCTATAAAAGTGAATACCATTTCATTAACAACATTTCACTAAGAATATATAAAAATTACAATGGTAAAAATAACAAATGGACAATATAGCATGAAAACATTTTTGCCAAATGTAATACATAATAGATTCTGCTATTCTAATACTGTCATGTTTGTATATGTGACAGCATGTTTACCAGATAATTAAAAGCTACAAACACAAACAGAAATGGCTGTACTAAAATGATTTCTACAATGTCCAACAATATGCTACTAAACTGGAAGGCGATTTGAAAGGCTATCTCCTTGAATAATCCATATCAATGGTACTGAACAAAAGGCTCTTGCATAAAGCTGCACAAATATAAAATGACACATTAATTTCTAGTGAGGGTGTATAAACATGTGGAAGATATTCATTCATTTGAGCCTACTCGTTTTTACATCCTCTTTACACTTTTGTAAGTCACTTTGAAATTTAGCTACTCTATCATTTAATCATTACCAGTTTTTAGGTAAAAGCTTTTGATTCAATGATGACTAAGTGGAAAATAAAGTGTAAAGGAAATTAAAGGAGAAAAAATCATGATAACCACTGATAATATTAGCAGTATTTTTGAAAGAACTAGCATAATATTTGAGGTGGTGGTTTTCTTACGTAAAGATAGTACTATTGACCGCATGTAGTAGCCAACATATCCAATTTTCAATTTTCATGAAATTATGTTAACTTAGAATGTGAGAATATTTTCAGGTGGAGAAAAATTTTACTTATGAGTTTAATGGTCACTAAGCTAATGAATTGTGCAAGTTTTCACCAATTCTGCAAATGAAGCATCATTATCTGATATGGTTAGTTGCTTTACTTAACAATGTAATTTTATCACTGTTAAGGAAATATAATAAAATGAGTAAGGATAGAGATGATGTGCAAGTTCAAATCATGATATCAATTTATTCAAACACAAAAAAGTTTACTAAAAAGGATAATCATGTACAATCTGGTCAAGAGATGAAACAGCTTTCTTGATCTGTTATTCAGAAAAATAGAGGATTTAGTTTAGATCAAATCCTCCTATATTTGTTTATAAGCAATGCTGAAAAATGATGTTGGCATTAATCAGCACACTGAACATTTAGTTACAATCGCTTATATGCATGTACACAGTGATATATCATGTTACACTAACTAAACAAAATCTGACCTTCACACGATCAGCATCAGACAGTGGCTGGGCAGATACATCTCTGTTCAGCAGTTGATTTACGAAGTCAATTACTGGCAGATACATCTTTTGGGATTGAGTTTAGGATCTAGATAACAAAGACTCAACTATTTAACAAGTTTATAAGAGTAGCAGAAGGGAAGAAGTTGTATGTAAGCATGTTCACAACAAAGTAGGAACAAAAAATTCAACACCAACATTTAAAAACAGACTGATAGGAGAGTTCAACAATTGAAATGCAGGCCTCCAGTCTGTCTCAATAACAAAAAACAAAAAGTTGAACCAAAAGCAAGTCACAACCAATTAAAACCAAATCAGATCCCGTTATCATTATGTGACAAAATCGGCATTTTTTATTCAAAAAAGTCTCATAAGCCAGAGAACTTAGCCAAAATAATGCTCAATAAACTACAAGACAAAAATCAATACAAAATAACACTTTCTGAGGCCCATACACATGCTTTCCAATTTATAGTGGAAGAAGAAACATATTGCAAGGTTGAGTGTGGTTAGGTGTTATTCAAAATTGACAATTCAGATAATTGCAAAGACATGTCATGATTTGTCAAGGTTCAAATTTTACGAAATCAATCAAAAGGGACCACATCAGGAACTGTGGCCCAACATCATGAAGGGAAATACTTCAAAATTGATTATTTGATATTAGAAGATGGATTAAGGAACCAACAGTAATTAAAAATAGTTTGCTTATAAATTTATCAAGCTAAGAGTGCAAGCTACCTGCTACATACTGCACTTTTTAATAATACGAACCCCTAAACAAATAATGCGAGCATCACATCCTGTTAAGGAAATCTTATTAATTCCGTCTTTTGTATATGGCGTGATCTGACAAAAGAGAAATACAATTAAGAAATTGAATAAAACAAATACAAATAGTAAATGAACTTGTGTCTCACAATTTTAAATAGTTGTACAATTCATAATTGTATATGACAACAAACTTACAATTCGACCGTCATCCCGACCATTACCCCCAAGCAACTGTGAACCAGGCCTGTTAGTTGCACGAACAGAAACACCTATATAATCATAATGGTCGAATCAAGGAAAATAGATTTCATCACGAACAGATATTTGGTGTTTTACTTTAAAATGATGTGCTTCTAGTCCCATAACATACCATGAAAAATAAACTAGACTTCCAACATCAAATCTAACTCCAAATTAGTAAAGAGAGCATGACTTAAAACATACCATTGACCTGCAGGTCTGTATACTGTGGCCATTGCATCCTGAATGGAACCTTGTCGTTCAGGAGCATACACCAGGCCTACAAGTCATTTGTTCAATAAGTAAGCAAACCAATGGATAGACGGAAATGCATTAATCTACATGCACTGAAAATCCAAACCAACCTTAACATCAAATTCTGATTTTGATACCAAGTCCTTGTCAGCTCTATTCAGTTTAATTTTTTGGTATAGGAAGGGTCTGGTAATTACTACAATCCATTTATAAAAGACAATAAAAATACTTCCTCCAAATGAGTTTCATTTTGATACTGTTAGTATAAGATTTTTACATTGTAAATCAATTAGAAATTATCTTCAGTATGACTTTCAAAGTCACTAATACAAAAATCAATAATTTCAGCACACATAACAATTTATGATTTGATGACAGTATAAAAAACTTTTAACATTGTCAGAACATTCTAATTCAATTAAATTCTGAAGGCAAAATCCTGCCCTTTCAGCAATGCTTCGAGGATGAGTAGCACAGCCTCGCTTTGCTCTGATTTTACAAGGAACAGATTCAGGGAACTGAAGCAACTTCTCCATAGTAATCATCTCTGCTGAAGTTTTTGGTAAACTCAAGTGATGTGATAACATATTAACTTGGTTTGCTAGCTGTCCATTCTGTGTAAAACAATTTATTTGTATTAAGAAAATGAAATGAAAGTGGAACAGAAAAATAAGAAAAGTGAGCACTTAAGCATTGTATACATACCTGAACATCAGAAAACATCTTTTCATTGCCACTTCTCCCTCTTAACAGTGAATATTGGGAATTCCAAGGCATATCAATCCCAACAGTTTTCTTTCTAAAATATGCAGTTTAATTACATGACTACAAGCAAGTCAGGCAACCCCAAGAACCTAGCAGTCTATTAATTATTATATGATTCTTTGTTAAACTTCCACAGATCAAAATAAGATATCCTAGCAAATGCATTTAAAATTTTAAGCTCAATTAAAACCTGAGTCGCAGCAGTAACAGGAAATGCAGCAGAAGTAACAACAGAAGCTGCGAGAATACCACAAGCCACACCCTTGATTCCATTGAAATTAAACAAACCTCCCTTTTTCTGATGAGATCTATCTAACTCAGCCACTCCTACAAAACATCAGTCACACTACTCATTCTAGAAAACTTTGATACGAAGATCGATAACTAAAACTGGATTTTAGATGGCACATTGATTGGTTGGAATGAAGCAAATTACTAAGCAATAATTTTAATCACATGTTCATCTTTCCCAAACTCAAATACCATATCCCACGGTATAGTTACAATAAATTAACATATAAAAATAGAAAAATTATATTAGTGGAAACATCAAAGCTGTGTCGTGAGTTACCACTCCACTCTATGCCAAATATAAAGAAAAGTAAACTACAAAGTAAAGTCTCAATTATGGAAATACACCAAATAAAGTTAACAAAGGTAATTCATATATGTTTAACATGACAAATAGCTTATTTGAGCTAAAATTCCAG
>PYAF01005219.1:176321-193348 GCA_007407185.1 Glycine tomentella | reverse complement strand
GTACACAACCTTTTTGTTTTATTGGTACTAGTTTTTTTGTTCTTCTGTCTATAATGGCAACAATGAAATTTGAAGTTAGGACATCATGCAAAATATTCAAATCCTTAGTTATTTAGTCCTTCACATGATTGATAGTGTGTTGTTCCCATTTTCCATGATAAATGTGTTCATTCCATTAAGCAGAAATTTTACAAAAATATAACTCTAAACTCTTTAGTAATGTAATACATGTTTCTGGGAGAAAGAACCTTATTAGTATGACTAAAAAGTGTTTAACTGAAAAATGTAGGCACATCCAGAACTCAGCAAGAGTCAAAGGAAGAGACTATGTAGACTTCTAGACTGCAAAAAGCTGTCTATGGAAGCATGCATGCATGCAGGACAGAATGAACTTGTTCCCCTAAGAGTTGTTGTGCAAGTTCTCTTCTTTGAGCAAGCAAGAGCAGCAGCTGGTGGCAAAGGGAGTGACATGCCAAGCAACATCACGTCATTGCTCACTGCACATGCCATTGACCCTTCAAAGCACACAGCACCATTGAGCACCACAACTATAATTCATGCTGATGACAATTGCAGTGTTTCTGCATTCAAGTCACCAAAGTCAACAACTACGAACCCTACTCTCAGAATTAAGCTAGCTGAGGATGACTTGGATGAAAATGTTGTGCCCGGTGATGACATTGGAAGAACTGATTTTCATAGACAGTAATGGCATGTGCAGTTTATAAAATAAATAGGAGAGATAGATTATAAAGAGGTGAGCTTATAGTAGTAAAATAAATAGGAAAGAGAGATAATTACTTCCATCGAGAAAACATAATTATTTAACTAATCAATGTTAGTTAAAAGTGAACAATTAATGCTATTTAACCTGTGCAATTGCACATGATAGAAAAATCCTTAGCTTATATATTCTGTCTTGCTTCCCTATAATAATTTATTAGTGTTGATTTGAATCAGATATTTAGTTTCCTTATTATTAACATTTCATACGACAATTTACTTGATCCAAAATTGTAGGTTCAAGATAAGATTAGTTGATCTTTTAGATAGCATATTACTTGTATATATATGGGTACACATGCTGTAAATCATTCATTGAATAATACAGAGTTTAACTATGAGTAGTAAAATGATAAATAAATTAATTAATGGCTTTTATATATGAAAATGAAAAGGAAAAACAAAAAGATTAAAAGGTTTGAAGATTTAGGGAGGTAGTAAGATGTGCATAACTGGAACATGTACTTATTACTTTTTTTTTCCATTTATATATTTATGTATCAATAAATTTTCTGCCCCATTATCCATATCTAGATTTTAATTTATGTAGCAATAAATAAATAGATTTTGGTTAAATTAAAAATATGGTCTCTATACCAAACACAGTTTTCATTTTAGTCGTTGCATAGCTCTACAAATAGGTTCCTACAAAAAAGATGTTTAAAAATCTATACTTGTTTGCCAAAGTTAAAACAGTGTCAAGATTTTCTTCTTTCTTTCTTTCATCTGGGGACCTTAATGAAGTGTAAACTTTTTTCATGTAAGGACTAAACCTTTGTCAAGTATAGGGACCAAATACAACACTGTTATAGGCAGGGACCAATGTGTAACTGCATTTTAATTTTGGGACCAAAATGTGGGTTTTTTCATGTAAGGACAAAATTGAAAAACAGTGTCAAGTGTACAGACCAAATTACTAACTTAACCATAAATTTAATTAATAATCTACCAACAAAAGCCTGCTACAATTGGTAAATAGTTGGATCCCTTAAGCATGCTGGCCAACATTCACTCTTGGCCATATAATAACAAAGCCTTATCCCATAGGGTGAGGTCGGCTACATGAATCACACAACGCCCAGGGACAGATCCAGGAATGTATTAAAGGGGGGGGACCGATTTTTTTTTTCACTATTACTTATATATCTAACTTGTAATAAATAAGTATTGAATAAATAATAAGTTTTACAAAAATATTTATTATTAATTTTACGTGTAAAAATAGAGATTTGATCTGCTACTAGAAGAAAATTTAGCTAATATTAACTCAAAAACCTATTTTTATTGTATTTTCCTTTACTAGTGTTTTGTTTAATTTTACTTTTTCTTTTTTCCCCTAATATATGACAAAACAAAAAAAGGAAGATAAAATTAAATATGAGACAAAGAGAAAAGTGGGTATATTTAAATAATCATTGATTATTATTTATATTTTATTAAAATATTCACGGTCACTTTCTTCACAATTGTGTTCCCAAGAGGTGGGATTTCACTGTTTAGAAATTGAGGAGTGCAGGAAATTGAAAGGAAATAAACACATACATAATAAAGGAAAATTGATAGTACATACCGCTTACTTTTTTGTTTGTACTTGCTATTTATAAATATAAACCACAGGAAATAAAAAAAAACAATATAAATGTTGTTCTTTAAGAAATTCGGTAATGAAAGTTTTCTTTCTCTCACCTTTCCTACAAAAAATGTCATTTATTTATAAACAAATTCTTAATTATGTTCAAAATTTTTTCAACCTCTGTTGGGCTTTTACCCAACCAAACTACCATCACAGACCTAATTAAACAGAAGCTAAACAACTGAAGAAATCTACACTAATAATCAAAACTTGAACAAATTTTGCACCTAACTAAGCAATCATAACACCTAATAATCATAGCTTAATCAGAATACGAATTCTGCACCCAGAGCACAACTTTTTCATTAATATAATAGCAGCCTGTGCAATACGAATTCTGCACCCAGAGCACAACTTTTTCATTAATATAATAGCAGCCTGTGCAAGAGCTCATGACACCAAAATAACCTACCAAAACTCCTACCTTAACTAGAAAACTAATACTACTAGAGGAACATTCACGGCCAACTTTTTGAGAGCAAGTTTCAGTGATCGATTATGTGTAATCCCACCATATTTTTGGAGTAGCAAACCAACGGCTTCCTTATCAACTTCGGCTTGTATATATGGTGAGTATATATCTTCCTCCTCAAGTTTTCAACTACCCCTTTGATCTTGGAAAGTGAAGATAAATGGAAAATGGTTTCTTCAAATTGAAGATAAAGAGTAAAGACTAGTTTCTCTTTCATACAATTATTTGAACTAGCTAAATTACTAAAAAAAATTAAACTTAATGCCAGAACAAACTATATGTAATTTTTAAGAGTTCCATCATTACAATTTAGTGATCCCATAATTAGTGACGAAAAAAACAATTTTCCATCATCATAAGTCACTAATTCATTCATTTTTAGGTGATTATCCTTTTCCACGAGATGAAAAACCAAAAAGCACATCCAAAACATCCAACCAATATTAAACTTTTACACACCGCCAAGTTATCAGCAAACATAGCACTTATAATTAGAACTTGATAAAGAATAAAAAATAATAAGAACTTAATGGAAAGAAGAATTATGCACAAAGGGGTATCCTAAACCCAACTACATCAACATATGTTCTTGAAAGTGAAGAGGACATACAAGAGGTCCACTACTCATATGATGACATGGAAGACATTTTTAGCCTAGCCTAAAGCCACACCCAACTCCTAACCTTAATCATGTCAATCACCTCAGCTAAATCCAACTGTTCTGAATTGTATACACATTTGATTTCTATGTTGACAAATGAACCGTATGGTGAAAAACACCAAATAAGCTTCCGTATTTACCCAACCATAATAGAAAAATCTTTGCCAAATGCTATAATACACATTACAAGAAAATAACAGATGTTATGTATATCCTACATTCTTCTTTTTACAAAAACCACTCACCTAAAATTATATATGATCATGGGAAACAACTTTTTTTCTAGATACATTTGATTTTTAAGGTATTCTATCAATAATTACCAATCACAATTTTTGGTGCATGTATATCATATTCTTAACGTTCATGACATTTGTTTAAATAAGATTATATATCAATACTTTTAGGAGAAAAAATAAGAAGATAACACAAGTTAAAATTAATTTATTGATAACTTAAAAATAATCTTTTAAACAAGTTATATAAAAGAGTTTTTACAAATTAGATAATGTAGGCTAATTTTAACTTATTAAGAATCTTTTTTTTATTATTTTCTTCTCTTATAAGTATTTATAGAAAAATTTATCTAAATAAGTCTTCAATAATATCACATTCTGAAGTTATTTTTATGAAGAAAAACATTTACAATCACTATTCTCAAAAACTAAAAGGGCCAAACTAACTCTTAATGACATCAATTTCAAACAAATATGTCTACAGATAATGAAAGGTTAACCTACACATTTGAGGAAAATTAACTCAAAGAAGCAACATGGAGCTTTGACAGTAGTAAAATCTTGGGTTTACACGGTTATAGTTTCAAATTATTTCAGCAAGTTTTGAGAGGTAGTCAAAAGTGATATCTGCTACATGATGGCTGAATTTCACTCTAATGGAAAACTAGAGAGGTGATGCAAGTTGCAACTATTCCTTCATTTGCTTAAATACCAAAATAGGAGAATTCAATTCAAATAGAGGAATTTTGACCAATCTCCTTACTAGGTAGCGTCTACACAGTCCTAGCAAAAATACAATCAGGTAGGCTTCAGAAGGTGTACAGCAAAAAATTAAATTTTGGAGTAATCTTACATGCTTCAGTGCCTCAGTGCCTCAGCAATCCATATTTGCGCAGTTTGGTCCACAGAACCATAACCAAGTGTTGTGCCAATGGGATTCCAAGCCACGGAGTGCACCTATTGGAGAAAAAACGCAAAAAAAAAAAAAAAAACCCATTTCAGAATTATAGCAAACAGAACACTGAGAAAGGGCTTAACTTTCACACAACCCCAACCAATGAAGCACGAAAGTTTAGAGCTTCAATGGCGTTTACCATGAACGACAAAAGGGGCAAAATAGCTTCATGGATACTTTAAAAAAACTTACACAGGACGGGATGCAGAGGGACCACAGGCGCCGGACGAGGCTCACACGGCCACCACGAGGGACGCCAGTTCAGGGAGATTGGGAAACCAGTAGGAAAGGGAAGAGAGTTTGAAACTTCAGCTTGCACGAGTTTAGCTAGGGCATGTCTAAGCTTAACACATCCACAAAACACAAAACGGCGCCGTTTAATTTTTTTTATTTTCCACATTTTTAATTGAAAGCTTCAAACCAAGACTGTTAAACTAAAACCGTCGTAGTAACCAACAATCAAAGACGGTTTGTGTTTGAACCGACTTTGAAATTTTCATTTTAATTACGGAAATGCCACCGCCCCACATTCTATGACGGTTTCGCAACAACCGACTTCGTAATGCTGTCGTAAAGTGGCCTTTTTGTAGTAGTGAAAATAACAACACATATCATATATATGTCTGTACACAACAGTGAGCAACCAAGCTCTCAAAACACTGTTCAAAGCAGCTATGCCATGTATGTCCCCTACTAGGGCCTCTCACCCTGGGGTCTCTCATCCCTGTCAGCTGTACAACCTGAAAAATGTAATTCCCACACACGGGGTGAGATAAAAAAATCTCAGTAAGCTCAGGGTTCTTGGAGCTTCTCCTTCACCCTGGCTCACTTCCATGATCACCATACATTAATAGGCATCACAACATTATCACAACAACACATAGGCACACACAAGCTCTAATGTGTACATCACAAGTATCTAGGACCATCTCAGTCCCTTGGGACCATCTCAGTATCCAGTAAGTTATCGTGGACCATCTCAGTCCACAGTGTGAGGTCGAAACTCACACCTGTCATCCAACGGGAGCTACCCCTACACAAGGATGCACGCCATATGGTACCTCCGAGAATAGGCTGCTACATCATGAGACCACCTATCTCTTGGTCTTGAGGAATCTCTCATATGGAGCAAACCAAGCTAGGAGTTGCGCTCTACTCCTAGGGAGGTCCATATCTATCTACTGGCCAGAAGATATATCCGAAAGGCAACCATACACAAAGCACAGATACATGTATACATATCATCATGAAGAAAGCTGTAACAACCAATCAATGCATGTAAATCATAGATACACCCATCACTATATCTCGGAGTATGGGGGAAACACAAGTAGTGGGAAAACACTCCCAAGAACAAAGAGCTTACCTGGCACGGTAATGCTCTGCTGTCTAATCCCTGGGCTGTGGTCTCCGCCACTGACACTCTCGGTGTCCTACCCTATATACAGGCATACAGCACAATCAATCATCAATAACACCATACAAAACACCTAACAACGGTTCTCAACCGTTTAATGGAAGGAAAATATAATTTCTTTCTATAACCCTCTTAATCAACTATCTTAGGGTTATTAGAACTAACCACCTCATAGGTGACTCACAGACCCTCAGCAGGATCTATCTCAGCCTAACCAAGGCCTTAGAGTCTCTCTAAGACTCTGTATAAGTCAATTCAACCAGTTCAATTGCCTTTGTCCAGGCCATATATCAATAATAATCAAACTTAGCTAAAACAGTTCTATCAACACGTTTTCACCGTTTATTTGGCCTTCTGAACAACTTTTGTAAAGGCACTTAGGCTCATATCTATCATAATACCATTCATTTAGCCTACTCATACATATCTAAGAGTCAAAACCAAACTTCATCTAAAGTCATGTTTCAAAGTTCTATATTCATCAGAACAACCTCCTGAGCATACTTTTCTAAAGAACCTAAGCCTAATTCCAGCCCTAACACAAATGGGTTACTATTTGTAACACCCATGTGCACCCGGCGTATTAACATTATTATAATATCAGAATAACGTAGCAAGCATGGAAACAAAACAATAAAGGAAGCCTGAATCTAATAGAAAATACACTTTATATACATATATGGTGAATTATCTGTCCTTTACAAAATACATAGTTCTCAAAACTATACAAATTTTCCCTAGGTATCAAAATACAAACAAAATAAACAAAATGTGAGCTAACAAGCTCGGTCTTCTAAGCCTAGGGTTCTTTATCATACTATCCCAGCTCAGGCCTTTTGCCTTGGGATCTCTCAGTGACTTCAGTCTCAGCTCCTGCAACATGAGCCCCAAACAGGGTTGAGATAATCATCCCAGTAAACTCAAGGTTCTCAGAGGTTTCCCTCCCCCTGGTTCACTTTCCAGCATATAAATATACATATAACATAACATAATAAAATCATATAATATAGAACTTTATCATACAATTAGCCTTTATGGCTCACAAAGACAAGCTGCAAGCATATCGCAGCCCAGAACAAGCATATGCAATCAACACAATTTGCCTGAATAGGATCATCCACTGAAGGGCACATCTATTCAGGGCTCATGCCTGAGTAGGATCATCTACTGAAAGGCACATCTACTCAGGACTTGCCGCCCAATACCTGAATAGGATCATCTACTTAAAGGCACATCTACTCAGGATTTATATGGACGCCTATGGATTATCCCAAGGGAGATCATCCACTTAAGGGCACATTCCCAATGGGGTCCATAGTTCCATTATTCTACTGGCCAGTGAATATCTCATGCATGTACATCACATAACATCATCATCATCTCCTCATATTTATAGGCCATACAAGCATACACAATACTAGTGTAATCAATACAAGCACACCCTATCTCAGGGTTCAACTAACATTCAGTTCCAATAAGCTAACAAGATACTTCATAAGCATTTGATACATATATCAGTATACAGCATTACACAGAATCAGCATGCATAATACATCACACAATCTCATCAAACAATCACCCCTTTAGGGTGTAGTGAACACAAGCAGGGAAAACATTCCCCAAGAACACTGAGCTTACCTGGTCTCAGCTCAGAATCAGCTCTCCTAGTCTCGTGGTGACCTCCACCAGTGCTATGCGCCTCACACCCTACAATAGGCATGAAATAGACAATCAGAAATGGTGTTCAACCGTTTATATGGAAGGAAACACCCTTCCTTTCATAATCAGTTTCTGTCTTCTAACTTAATGTTTATCTTAGCCCAACTCCTACTAGGCCATGCATTGACCCTCAAGGGTCTGCCTCAGCCTGACTAAGGCCTCAAAGTCTCTTCAAGACTCTGTACAACCCAATTCAAAGCTTTATTAATCTCAAGAACCAATAATGGTTCAACTCAACCAAACCAGATATATTCACACATTTTCACCGATCATTTGACCTTATGATCAATTTTTGTAAAGGTACTTGAGTTAATATAGGCCACAGTACCTTCCATTTACACACTTCTTCCTTCCCAGAGCCAAATTCAAACTTCATCACAATTTCGATTTTATATGACTCAGAACAACCTCCTGACTACACTTTTCTAAAGAACTTAGGCCTAATTCCACCCCTATCACCAATTGGTCACTATTCATCCAATCTTCCATTCCACAAATTAAACGGTTAAAACATGAGTTTCTTACCTCAGATCAATAGAGAAAGGCTGGAGAAGTCTTTCTCCTAGCTCTGCCGTCCTGGAACCAGCTACTTTCCCCTTCAAAACTCACCCTCTGAAGAAACTCAAAGAAATGGGGTTCTCTCACAAGCTAGATTGGAATTGGCTTCTATTTGGTTCAATCTAAGTTTAAAGGTGATTAGGAGGTGTTTTATGGGATTATGATGGAAGTTTGAAGCTCCTAGGATGCACTAATGGCGGTCTGGACTCAGGGAGGAAGAAGAACAGTGATTTCCCTTCAAAAACGTAAAAATGGCCTTTTATAGGCCCTCAGCCCGTGCTCCCACGCTACCAGCATGAGGTCCACGCTACCAGCGTGGCATTCCAGCAGAAAATGGCTTTCTGGAGCACTTCCCACCCTATCAGCGTGGCTCCCACGCTACTGGCGTGGCATGCCAGCAAAAAATGGTTTTCTAGAGCACTTCCCACGCTACTGGCGTGGCTCCCACGCTACTGGCGTGGCGTACCAGCAGACCAAATTTTTTTTTAAATTAGGTTATTATATTATTCATCCCATTACCAATTTCTCAAATCAATCGATAAAACTTAAGTTTCTTACCTCAAAAAAGTCGAGGAAGGCTGGAGGATCACTTCTCCAAGCTTTGGCGTCCTTGAATTGCTTTCTTTCCCTTCCAAACTCAGTATTTTCAAAGTTCCCTAGAGAACGGGATCTCTCCGATTGATGGTTTTTAGGGAAAAATGATGAAGAATTCTAGCTCAGAGGAGGGTTTCCCACAAGTTTCATGTTGGGTAGAAGGTGTTTTGGCCAAAGGATGAAGATTTACGAAACTCAGAGGTTCATCAATGGAGGAATGGCGCTGGGAGAAGAAGAAGCAAGGATTTTGGGTCACAACTCATAAAATGACCCTTTTATAGAGGCCCTGCCCGACGTCTCGCGCCAAAATCCAGCATCTGTGGCGCTAACCGCGCCAATCTGGCGCTAATCGCGCCAAATTCCAGTACTTGTGGTGCTACTCGCGCCAGAATTTCTGTCGCTAAATCCGTCGCTAATTACGTCGCTAACACTTTTTGCGACAGAATTTTTGAAAATTTAAACTTTTCTTTCTTTTTCTTTGATCTATTTAGCCATGGTTATTATAACTCTTTGGCTATAAATAGTCATTCATTTGTCTTATGTAGACACATTTGAATTGAATAAAAACATTGCACTCTAAAGAGTTATGTGAGAGGAAGTTCTTCTTGGTTTCTTGATTGGACCAAATCTTGGTTCTTATCAAAGATTTCTATAACCTTTGTGGCGAATTCCCACAGGACTTACCACTCTCCATAGGTGTAGGGTCTTTTTCCATTTCTTGTCTTTTTCGCTTTTATTTTATTTTTAACATTTTGTTTTTGTTAAACTCATTATTTTTGCGCTACACTCTTCTTCATATTATTTTTATCTTTGTTTCACTTCATTAAACACTTGGTGTGCACCTTGCCTATGACACTATGTTCTTATTAAGTTGCATGTTTTGCTTGTTTTAACTTCGTCTTTGCGTAATACATTCTCTTGCACTACATTATACATAAAGCTTGCACATTTTCTTTTCAATAGAATCTTTCCTTTGTTATAACAAGAAGTCTTTTCGAGGACGATCCGTACAAAAAAATAATAAACCCCCGTATTAGTTCATATCATTTGATATTAAACATTTCTAGAACACTATTTCTTTGAACACTTCTTAGTTGCTTAGAAATGGTTGAAACACAAATTTATTGAACCATAACTGGTCATCTTAGCTTTGGGTTGAAACAAACTCCTCTCTAGTAATCTTAGCTTTCGAGAACACTAATATGGTTACTTGGAACATTAGAAATAGATGGTTGAATTGTACTCATCTTATTGAAAATATGATTTTATTATTGGTCACATATTTTGTAAGGGGAATATTTATGCAGATAGATTAGTCACTCACGACACTTTTAATCTCTCTTTTTGTTGGTGGGATTTCATTCCCCACTTCATTGCTAGGTTTTTTGAATATGATAGACAACATTTACCTAACTTAAGGTTTAGGTAGTTGCTTGTTGTCTGTCTCTCCTTTGGGTTTGGTTCTTGTCCCTCGGCTTGTATTAATCTTTATATTTCTTAATGGATACTAGGGGTGACTGTATTTGGTTTGTGGTGGGTGCAACGGTAGATCCAGAAAAATATTCAAGGGGGGCACGAAAAATTTATTTATGTTTATACATTTAGTGGCGGGGTTCAGGGGCAGCGCCCCTGAAATTTTTTTTTGTAAAGAAAATTTAAAGGAACAAACAATTATAAACCATAATCTAAAGGAACAAACAAATAACCAGTCCAAATTATTGTTTTGTATTGAATAGAACAATGAAAGAAGTTTATTGTAACTTGCGATGAGATTTCAAAAGACCATGATGACAACATGAGAGTTAGTTTATATATAAGTATTGAGTTTGAGATCTTTGAATATGAGTTGTTACAATATAGACTAAAATATTTCTACAAAATGCATATGTTTAAACTGTACTTCTCATTTCAATGAAGAGCAAGGACTTTAATCACCTTATAAACAAGTGCTAATGCATGAATTACAAATGAAAATAATTAATAAGCACCGCAAATTATATAACAAGCACTGCAAACAAGTGCTAAAGGTATATTAAAATTTTAATGACAAAATTTAAGGGGGAACAGAATATAACAAGCACTACAAATAAGTGCTAAAGGTATATTAAAATTTTAACAGCAAAATTTAAGAGGGGGCACTGCCCCCAACTAAACACCTAGATCCGCCTCTGGTGGGGTGGATGTCAACCTTATTGAGATTTATTCCACCATAATGCAACGGCCTTGCCCTTCCTTTTGTTTTAAAAAATCATTCTTCATCGATCCCCACATGACTTTCTTTAAATACTAGAAACAAAGTATATATAATATAAATTAAAATATTAGTTTTAATAAAAAAATAATTTTTTACACTATTATTGTTCATTACTATAAAATATATTTTTTATTCTTATATCAAGAATTTTTTTTAAGACCTTGGAAAAAATACTTAGTAGTTAAATCCACATCTATTTTAGGGGAGGGATATGTTCTACTTGAATCTATAGTGTTTTTGTCTTTTTAACTTCTTTTAACACATTCAAATTCAAATAAGGAAATTTTTAAATTTCTTTCCTTCTTTTCTCCTTTAATTTACTTGGTGCTACTCCTAGATGCGGGTTAATTTTGTATATTTTTAACCCGTATTAGGGAAGAGAGTATTTTTTTTTTTTTGTTATTATCATTTGGGGATGAATTTTAAATTTTTACCCAAAAGAGGATAAGTCGTAACAGGTGTTACGACTTCTAAGTTAGAAGTCATAACACTAGTTATGTCTTGTATATTTATTTTTTATATTTTTAAACTGAATTATAAAAGAGTTTACAAATTCAGTATAATTTTTTCAAAATATTCAACTTTAAAGTTGTAACATTTTTTTTTTACTTTTTTAAATGAAGTTGTAATATGTATTACAACTTCAGTTAAATTTTTTCAATTTTTTTTTAAAAATGGTACTATTTCAAAGTCGTAATGTTTTTTACTATTTTGAAGTCGTAAATTTTTTTTAAAGAAAAATTGATAAAATTTGTTTTTTCAAATTTTTTTAAAATTATTTAAATATTTTTTATTTCAATTATTTAATAAATAAATATAAAAATATATTAATAAAATAATATATTAAAAATTAAATATACCAAAAATTAAAAAAATATTAAAATAAATCATATAAAAATTTGGAAAATATATTAAATAAACAATATTTAAGAATATAGAAAATTATTGTTTTAATATTGTTTTACTTAATATATTTTATATTTTTTTATTTTTCTATATTTATTTATTAAATAATTAAATGAAAAATTATTTACAATTTTTTTTAAAAATGATATAAATAAATTTTATCAATTTTTTTATAAAGCACGTTATGACATCCATTGGGTTTTTAAAAAAATAAAAAAATTTAAAAGAAGTTATAAACTCTTTTACAACTTCAAATTAAAAAAATTAAAAAATAAATCGTAATTAATGTTAAGATTTCTACTCAAAAATCATAATATCTATTACAATTTAACTTCTTTTGAGTAAAATTTTAAAATACACTCTCACATGGTTATGTAAAATATATATATATATATATATATATATATATATATATATATATATATATATATATATATATATATATACTTCTTTCCAATAATAAACCGCCTAGATGCTCCCCATTAGGTTCGGCAAAAGGTTGATGAATTAGGCAAAGAAAATTTAGGAAAGTATAAATCTAAGAATAATCTTGCTCACTTTCTTGAGAAGTGGCTGGGCTTCTATATAACGGTATTGGGCCTAACTGTCTTTTCCCTCCGTTGAGTTTAGTCAAAATCGATCAAGTACCGATTTTTTCTTCTTCTATATTTTTTCCTTGCAATTTAAAAAGGACTCTGGAATATAAAATAAATAAAAATGGTTTATGCTAATCCTTGCCCATATTCTATCTCAAGAAAATAAATTATGTGTTGATAAGTATAAAATAATTTTATATTATTAATTAATCATTAATTATTATTTATATACAATAAATTTATTAATTTTTACATTAATTGTCTTAAAAATTATGTGAACAATAATATCTAATTTGTTGATAGAATAAAATTTTTAACACCAATAATGAATGACCATTAAAGTCTCCTAACTTTTCGTCCGAAAAGGTCGTGAAAAAGACAAATGTTATTAGCTTAATTGCGTTAATATATCTTTTCATATAAGTATTTTTTGTTATAGTTATATTCAAGTCATTATTGAATATTAAATGCAGACACTTGTCTTAGCAGAGAATTCAGTTGTTTAAGCTGATATTTGCTTACATTCTTTCTTTTAAAAACTATTGTCTTTGGGCTATATGATGATCTTTATTTTACCGTTTCAATTTCAATATATTTAATCATGCAACAGCACATTATAAATTTTCTATTTCTTTATTAGATTCTATCACAATCAGACTATATGAATAATGTGCTAGCATGTTAAAAATGTCAATATCTTTAATTGATGCTATCACAATCGAACTATATATATCTGAACCATGCATGTATCAAAACTTGATTAGATATACAAAAAGTGTACGGTGCTAAAATAGATTCAAAACTGAAGTGTTATTTTAAACTATAACATTGAGAACATGGGTGATTGCATTAATTATTTCTTATGAAAAAGGAATTGGTCAACCGTGTGCTAACTTTCCGAGTTAAAAATATTTTTGAAGACGTAGGAGGAATAGTGAGTAGATTCTCCAGAATGAGTCAAAATTATAAATATAAATATAAAGTTCCTTTTTTTTTAATTAACCTTATCCATTCTACTTTTGCATATAGACACAATACTTAATGCTTTTTATTTTTATTTTTTATATGGTATTATAAACTATAAAGAAAAGCCTAACCAGCTACCACAACCTATAGTATTATACGTAGCTGAGAATCAAAATTCCATTTTGCTTTCACTTTTCAAGAATCAGTTCTATGTTTTTTGTTCCATATGCGGTAATGGGACATGGAGTTGTGGTTGGAGGAAACAAGGGGTCAAAATCAGTGTGCCTATGTATCCATGACTTTATATGCTAAGAGTACGTTCCAATTATAAAATATCCGTATTGATGTTTACGTGTGTGGTACCATCAAGAATTCAAGACCAGGTAGATTTTGGAGGCTTGGTCATTAATGGAAACGTGGTACGCATATGTTACTTTGATAGTACTATATTTTTTGTGACCACTTGCTTAACCAATTAAGAAATTGTTGCCTTGGGAACGCAAATATGAAACTCTTGTGTCTGTCGTTCCCATTGAGAAGCCGAAATAGAGAATTCCCATGTGATAATTTTGTGAGTAACATGGCTTTCGGACTTTGACCGTAATGCCAACTAAATTACTTCATCAGTTTTATTTTTTCATCGATCGTAAAAAATTATCAAATGTAACAGTTTTTTTTTTTTTTTTTTTTTTAACGTCGTTTAGAAAAAGAACAAACAAAACCAAACAAGAAAAACTAGCCTCTGGGGTAAGACACACCCACAGAATAAGCTAATAATAAACTAAGTAAATACGAAGGTGGCTCTTGAAGAACCACCAGAATTGACGCTCATCATTCTATGCTCCAGCCTTGGCCAAAGAATCAGCTAACAAATGTAACAGGATTATATATAAAGACCAAATTTATTCTCTTATTAGAATTATCAAGATTAAATTTTAAGTATAATACAAACTCACATATACGTTTTGTCTTAATTATATATATATATATATATATATATATATATATAGATAATTAATTAATTAATTAAGTTGAGGAATGATCAAATTATATTAATGTAAGTTTGATAGCTATTATATTATTTTTATAACTGGATATAAAATATGATTTTTATTAATCTAATTATTAAATTATATTTACATATTATCTAGATCATTTATGTCAAATTTATCAAAATCAAACGATAATAAAAAAGTAATTAAATGATCCATATTTTTAATATATTTTGAAACTTTTATATTACATTTATTTTAATCTATATGAAACAAGTCAACCTTTTAATAGTCCAGTGCCCCTCTCCAATGACTCTGGAAGTAGCAACACAAGCTAGAAAAAAAATACAAGAGTGTTGTGTCTTTTTCTCTCCTATTGATACTTCGAAATAATGAAGAATATTTTATTTCACCAAATAGATATAAAAGGGAAAAGATATTGTACAATACCACCTTTTAGTATAGAGAAATTTCTGTATCCATTTACATAATAGACTCATGCATGTTAAACAATTTGAGATTTTTTATACCAAGATCACCCCCTTTGACTGACATATCTTGTCCCAGTTCACCCAATCCATCGTCTTATAAGAATCGTCACATCCATTTTCTATTATTTACTAAAGTAAAAATGACATTTTCGATCATTCGCCTTTCAAGAATTACTGAATTGAAGTGTATAAGGCCAGTTATTGTGATTTGTGACTATTTCCGTGTTTTGGAATTAGACACTTTATAAAAAGGAGCTGTATATATTTTGTGATATTCTGGATCAAATATTCATACCAGGAACTGTTAGAAGAAGAAAAAGTTTGCATGCTATACAAGATGTTCTCAGTTCAACGGTTTAGACTTGCTTAGTATGTTTTATAATTAATCTGTTATTAAGTAAATTATTTTAATTAATGGTTACAATCGTGACAATCTCGATGTTGTGTTCCATATATGGGATTATCTGGTTTTAACTAATGATGGGCTGAAGGGAGCATCTATGTGACCCAAGGCATACCGCACTAATAAAGGTTTAACTTCTTACACCAGCGTTTTTTTTATACACCCAACAAAATTTTAAAATTTCAAGAATGCCCTTTGTTTTTGTTGGTTAAAACAAATACACCCAGCAACACTTTTTTTCATTTTTCATTGGATGCGATCGTTGTTTAGCTGCGATTTTTCATCTCCGGTTGGTGTTGTTGTTTTGGTGGTGACGGAGGTGGTCGTCATTCGTGGTAGTTGGTGGTTTGAGTTCGTCAGAACTTCGTCGGAGGTACGTTGCCTGCACCTGCACCGTGATTATCGACAGGTCATACGGATTGGCACTGTGTATTTTTTGTTATTGAATTATTTGTCCTTTTAAGTAATATATTAAATATGAATTAAAATAACAGTGTAATTTTTGTCAATATGATTATTATGCACATAGTTTGTTAATGATCATTTATTTTAAATTTGTTTGTCAAGATGTACAACGATTACTGGATGCATGATAGTATTATGTCTGAAGAAATTAATATGACTGTCTTCAATTGATCGTTCTAATGTCTTCAATACTTCAAATGTATTTATATGATATGGTATTTCATGAAAGCAAGTAAATGAATTCTTTTAGAAGATTAAAGATGTGTTATCAATTTTTGTGGGTGTTTAATTCTCGTGAGGAGGTATTGCAATGAGCTCATAGTGTTGCATATGAGATTGGTTTTGCAGCTGCGATAATGAGGTCTGACACGACAACTAGTAAGAAGGGAAGGACCTCAGTTATTTTGATATGTTATGAAAGGAGTGAAAATTATTTGCATTCAACAAAGATTTAGTACGGACAACCACTAGCACTAGAAAGTATGGTTGTCCTTTAAAGTTACGAGGGAAACCCGTCGTAGGAGGTGAAGGCTTGATGGTGAAGTTAATCAGTGGGTTACATAACCATCGTTTGGCTAAGTCATTGACTGGACATCCATATGTTGGTCGTTTAACCGAGGAAGAGAAGGTTATTGATGCCGAAATGACAAAGTCAAGGGTGTAAAATAAGGGAACACTTCACACTTAACCAAGAGGGGGGTGAATTGGTTAGCCTTGGTAAATTTTAAAAAAAAAAATCTTTCTTAATCAAAAATCAGAGTACAATTGCCCTTTGGATCTTTATCACAAATCAATAAAGAAACTTTATTCAAACTCAATCCAAGACTTGTAATGTCTCAACAAACAAATTTAACTTCAGTAATCACAACAAGAATTAACAAACATTCAGTAAATGAGAGAGCACAAGATTTATACTGGTTCACCTC
>PYAF01005219.1:154828-176221 GCA_007407185.1 Glycine tomentella | reverse complement strand
TTTGGTAATCGATTAAAAACACTTAGAACTATTTTTCCAAAAAGCTTTACTTAATTTTTAAGTTCCAAATCAATTACTTAAGCTTTTATGATGTAATGCATGAATGATTATCAATGGTATGCATATTGGAACTTGGATCATCAGAAGGCTTCCTTTCCTTTTACATTGAATCACAATTTTGATCTTCAAGCCTTCAAGCATGTTGAAAGCCAAAACGTTTCCAAGTCTTCACAGATCTCTAATCTTCAAAAGGCTCCCCCTTAGTTCAGCAATCTTCCAAATCAACAAAGGGTGAAACCAAAGAATATTCTTCTGACTTTAAAAGATCACAATCCGAAAAATTATACAACAATGAAACAAGTCTACAATGCAAGATATGCGTACCGTACTTCTATAAGAGGCAACAATACTGAGATGCAACAATTAATGAAGCTTTTTCAGCGCGATATGTATATCCATTGGCATAGAATGAATGATGAAAATGTTGTACGAGACATCTTCTGCGCACATCCGGATGCAGTGAAATTGATAAATTCATGTCATTTGGTATTCCTCATTGACAGTACATACATAACGAACAAGTATAGACTCCTTCTGCTTGACATTATTGGTGTGACACCTAATGGGATGACATTTTCCACTGCTTTTGCGTATTTGGAGGGCGAACGTATCAACAATCTTGTCTGGGCTCTTGAACGATTTAGAGGCATTTTTCTAAAGAGTGGTCCTTTCCCTAAAGTCATTGTCATAGACAGAGATACATCATTGATAAATGCAGTGAAAGATGTTTTCCCTGACACAACCAACTTGTTGTGTCGGTTCCACATTGACAAGAATGTGAAGGCAAAATGTAAAATGCTTGTGGGGAAAAATAATGCATAAGACTATGTGATGGAAGCATGGGGAAGTCTTGTAGATTGTGCTTCTGAAAAAGTATATGATGATTGTCTTATGAAGTTTGAATGTGCTTGCGCACCATGGCCAATATTTGTTCAATATGTGAAAGACATGTGGTTGATTCCCCACAAAGAAAGATTTGTGACGACATGAACTAATAAAGTCATACATTTTGGAAACACTACTACAAACAAGTAAGACAGACGCAATATATTAATGACATTATGATTTCAATAATTTTCCATTTTTCAAATTAATTGTTTTAACCTTTAACTGCAAGGTTGAGTCTGCTCATTGGACCTTAAAGAGGCTACTGCAGGATAGCCTTCGATATATGTGTAACGTTTGGGATGCCATGAACAACATGATCACTTTACAACACAGTGAAATAGAGGCTTTTTTTAGACAAGAACGCATGTCGTTGAACATGTGTTTAAAGTTACCTTGTACAAAAGACTTGTCAACATGGTTTCAATGTATGTGTTAAATGAAATTGCTGCGAAGTTTGAGCGAGCTCATTATGCAGGCATTGATAGTTCTCATTGTGGATGTGTGTTGAGAAGCACACATGGTTTGCCTTGTTCATGTGAGCTAGCCAAATATAATCTTGGCAGCATACCATTGGGTACGGTACACATGTTTTGGCGAAGGCTACATTTCTCAAACCAAGGTGTCGATGAGTGCGAAGTCACCATAACAGAAGAGATGGAAGCAATATCGAAGCGATTCAAAAGTCTTGACATGTGTGGCAAAGTTACTCTAAAGACTAAACTCAAAGAAATAGCATATCCTGATAGAACTTCCATGTGCCCTCCTCTTGAAAAAGGTAAAGACAAAAGGGGCTCACAAGAAAAACGTTACCAAACACCAAAGATCAACCAAGCGGGATCCATCGTACTTTAAGTATGTGGATGCGTTACATTCTCAGCATGATAGCTACTCCTCTCAACCCCGTTCTGCATTAACATCTTCAAGACCTATACCCAGTGGCAATATTCCAATGTTGGATCAATTTCTACCATACCAAAGATCAACCAAGCGGGATCCATCGTACTTTAAGTATATGGATGCGTTACATTCTTAGCCAGCTACTCCTCTCAACCCCGTTCTGCATTAACATCTTCAGGACCTATACCCAGTGGCAATATTCCAATGTTGGATCAATTTCTACCATGCACGAGGAATTACACTTTGGTATATGCGATGTTAAAGCTGATGGTAACTGTGACTATTGTGTTATTGCGGGTTTACTTGGTTATGGTGAAGATGCCTGGGCTGTGATACACAACCATTTGCTTGAGTAAATTGCAGAATGGTCTGATGAGTATGTTGTCTTGTTTGGTGGGTTTCAAAGATTTGAGGCCCTAAAGAGGTCACTCCTTGTTGATGGATTGTCAAAGGTAAAGGTTTTATGTCTTGTTTTCATATGTATACGATAATATTGTGTTTAATTATACTTATACATTGTTCGGATGCAGGTAACCCATGATAACTGGATGGATATTACTAACATGGGTTATGTCATTTGCTTCAGGGTATAACCTCATTCTTAATTGTCTTTCTTTGCAATAAAGTATATTATTTTTCTCGCTTAGAAGCCAACCACCAAGAGATCTTGTTGTACATCGCGTCATTTGTATTGGTCATGTGTATGAAAATCATTTTTTGTTCAGATATAAGATACCGTAAACATGTTTATTATGTCATTTAGTACAAAACATGTAATTAATAATAACTTCATTGACATTTTTGGTTTAGGTTTCATTGCGAGATGGATTTCCTATGCCCTCAACTGCTTTGTTATGGCCAGGACATTATCATTCTCAAGCAAAAGAGTGGCCCACTAGTTATGTAAGTCGAATGCAGAGGTATACCGCATTGACGAGGCTACCAGCGGATTATGTTGATTTAGAACGTTAATGTCAATGTCATTATTATGTATGTACTTTGTCTTTGGATTTAAAAAATGTTGAGAATTTGTTACAATGGTTAACTATAATGGCAAAATGCTTAATTAGAAATCTTAATTACAAATTAAACACAACAAAGTACAATTGTATATATTAATGTTGTTTTTATAGAAAACACAAATCAATCCCTAACTCCATCAACACATCTCCCCGCTTTCCATGCCTCGATAGTCTAGACCGCACATAAACAATTCTATCCTCCTTTATAGCTCCAGCTCACGCATATCTGATACACTCATCTGTTATGTCACAGGCTTCAGTGCCTTCAGTGACCATGCGAACATCTATAATTTTTTGCAACCTCTCTACAATCCTTCCAAACAAGGCCTGATACAATTATCCAAACCATTTTAAAACAATAAGTACCTGTAGTTTTGGGTTAAAAATGACATTAAAATGAATATATATTTCTGCTACCATTGCATGTCGAGGGATGTCATTAGTCACATTCATAGGTGCTACTACATCTGCAGGTGGAGCCTGTGGTGGATCAGGTACATGATGATGAACGACATGAGGACGTCTGATAGACTCCCCATTCTGTGGTGGAGTCATGAATGGGTGCGAAATTTGGTAGAACCATTCCATATAGGCTGGATGACACTGACCAGGGAAACTAACAGTGTCTCCAGTGAAGCCACCTGTCATCAGCCTCCTCTATCGATGGGGAGGGGGGAGGGCGCTTACAAAGCAAGGTATAGACTAAACAAATCTAAATTGTCTAAGTACCCTCTCCGGTTGGTACCTGACAAGGTATGGGCCCCATCTGATGTGACCTGAGAAAAGTGAAATGGCTTTAAAGTCACGGAATGCACGGTGATCATTGTATGGTGTCCAACAAACACTGCCATTCGTCAACCTATCTAATCGCCTACGATAGGTTGCGACGGGTAATGCCTTCCCTGACCTCATCTGCAATCATGTTAGCAACTGCAGGAAAATTTTCATATATCCAACACTGTATTGACCAAAATAGTTAACATAAATAAGTCTATTATGTACAACCCAAACACTAATCAATAAGTAGAAATAAACTAGTTCATGTAATCAAAAGTACCTGCAAGAGACTAATGTACCCAGCAAGATGTTTACCGTGGTGTTGACAGGCATAGTTTAAGTTATCATACATGTGTTGGAGGGAAGCCACTCCCCAACTAAATCCACCATACTCATGCAGATCCCAAAATGCCTCCAAGAATATCATACCGATATACGTGACACTCTTGTTAGCGAAGATCGTGCAACCTACCAAATGGAGCAAATATGCTTTGGCTGCCACTGTCTACTCCATGTGCTCGCACTTCACATCATACAAGTCTCGCAGCCAAGATAGATGGATATATGCTCCATGGAATTATTTCGTCTCTATTTCAGCCTCTTCGGGAGTCACTCAAGCATCTCCACTAGTAATTCAACAGCCTCTTCTACATCCAATGTATCACATGTCTAGTAGGAACCCATGACTGGTAGATGCAACAATATATCGCATAGTCGTCTCTCTGATCGGCAAATAGAAGCTACTGGTTTCCTTGTGCCATCTCTACAAAGGCTGATATTAAACCTCTATCACCTATCTCCAATGAACAGGTGATAAGTGGGCTTAACCCCATACTGGACACTAACCCTTCAATTTGAGGTGCAGGCCTACCAAATTTCTGGACCTTTCTCCTATGAGATGCCAACTTCAACTTAGAGTGTCCCTGCAATATTTGTTAGTTAGCTAGCTACATATAAATGCCAAATATAATTGTAAAATGGAATTATATTTAAATACAATTGTACCTCTCCTGTCCAAACTTTTGCTGCGACATAATCTGCATAAAGTGACAACATTGAAGAATCATGGGGCCCACAAGGAAATCCCTCAGCCTCAGCATCAATGCTTCCCTCCTCAGGTGCAACAATGTCACCAACGTCTACACCTTGGTCAGCAGGCACATGCACATCCTCAACAACAACAGTCCATGCGCGTTGTCTTCGTGCCAATGCTGTCGACCTTCGGTGTGCAAGGGCTACTTCTTCGTTACCACTTTCCTCTCTGTTACCTTCTCTGGCCAAAGCCCAACGTAATAGTAACGTTCTAGCCATAACCTGACATTTTGAGAAAATGTAAGATAACAACTACAAAGCATACCCATCTATATCATAATCAATATTCAAGTTAACAAACTAAGGATGACAACAAGAAATTGTGTTTAATTAGACAACATGCATAAGCTTAATTACTACCCATCTGGGTACCATAACATATGACAATATGCTTTCAAAGTACAATTGAACTTCACTTTATTCATCCATTTTGAAATTACAATTGAATTGAACTTCATTTTATCAGATTAAGTGTGAGAAGATAATTAACCCAATTACAAAAAGATTGAGAAAAATTGCAGAAAACAAATATTGAAAGCTGATTTATGTACCCTAAAACCCATCACTTGGTTTGTGAGTAAAATTCACAGTGGCTAATACATGAAAAGTTGAATGAAGGTTTTTTTTTGTCGTGACATGATCATTATTCAAGCCTGGTTCGTGATCTTGAGTATGTAATATGCATATACACATATATTCTTAAAAGTACAGAAGACATGAAAAATTATAAATTAGACAGCATGCATCAGCTTAATTAAGACCCATCCGGATACCATAACTATCACAATATGCTTTCAAATTACAATTAAATAGAACTTCACTTTATTCATCCACTTCACTTTTAAAATTTAAAAAACATTTTATAAATAAAAATAAAAAACTCAAAATACCCATACAGATTGGCAATCTGTATAACCCAATCCGTAAGCCTCATAGGATTGGCAATCTGTAAGGCTCATACGGATTGCCAATCCATAAGGATCATACGTATTGTCAATCCGTATGACCCTTATGGATTACCAATTCATACTCTTGCAAAAAACGAAACAAATGGAAGACGAAAGATGAGCTACTTTAGCTTATTTTCGTATGACCCTTATGGATGTCAATCTTAGGAAGGAGTTCCATATTGGTTGAAAAATGCTTTTGTTTAACTCTCGCCTTAAGCTTATTTCTGGTAAACTTCGATCTAAATGGGATGAACCTTTTGTTATTACTAATGTTTTTCCCCATGGAGCAATTGAGATTAAAAATGAAGTTTTCGGTAAGGTCTTCAAAGTGAATGGTCACCAACTCAAGTTATTTCATGAGAGCCCGCAAGTAGATGAGGAGCTTGTGGCAAACCTCTCTTTGGTCTTGCCAATTTAATGTGATGATGTGTCTTGAATGGCATTTGGGGAGTTTCATTTTCCTTCTTTTATTTGTTGTCTTTTTGTTTGCATTTCATTGCATGCTCACATTGAGGACAATGTGAATTTCAAGTGTGGGGTGAAGGGTTACCAAAACATTTTATATTTTCTGTTTCTGGTTTCTGTTTCTGTTTCTATTTCTGTTATTGTTTTGCTGCATTTGTTTTGTTTTGTTGTTATTCTATTTTTACATTCAAAAAATAAAAAATTAGAATTTAGGCACTTTTCATGTTTTTCATAGGATTTATAACTTGTATAAATTGTGAGAAATGTACTAATTTTTATTGTATTGAAAGGTTTCATGCTTAATGTAAATCGTTGTTACAATTGTTGAAGTGATAAGTAGGACTAAGAAATAGAATTTAAGATGGATCATATGTGATAGAATTATGCCTTGTGAGTTTTTGGGCCTTTATGGATGAACCACATTATTTCATTCATGTTCTTTCATGTGTGATTTCACTCTTGTGCTAGATTACTTTATGTTTTGCATTGCCTCTTTTGACATTCCTTGTTGCACATGCTTTGATTTAGATGATTTAGGCATTCTTTCTTTTATCCACTATCCAAATAAATCTATCCTTGCATTGATATCCATTGTCACCTTTTTTGAGCCTTTAACATTTTCTTTCTTGTGTAGCTCATTACAAACTAAAAAAAAAATGGAAAACCATGTTGTTATCCTAACTTTAGGGAAAAAATAGGCCTTGGAATTGTTTTGTGAGTGGTTTTCAAATAAGTGTGGGGTATTTTTCTTTTTGAAAAGAAAAGAAAGAGTTTAAAAAGCAAAAAGTTAAAAAAAAATTTAAAAAAAGTACAAAAAAATGCAATAAAAGATGTAGTGGTTCATTTTCATCCGTATAAGTTCTCTTAATTTAATTTCGTTGTTCTCCACCTTGTTTCTTTGTTTCTACTCCTCCTTTTACTTGTTGGCTTACTCCTCATCGCCCTTTTTTTCTCTTAGTTTTAGCCTAAATATCCTTCTTTTACCCACCCTTTACCTAAGCCATACATTACAAACCAATAAAGTCCTTTTGATCTTTTGATGTATGTGTATTTCAAGTTGAATGAATTAGAGTCTTGTCCAAATTTTGGATGTGCTAGTTACATGTGGTATTTGGGTGTAAACAAAAACTCATACACATTAGAAGAGGTTGAGTGTTGCTCTTTGAGAGATTTTTGTCACCTTGATTCATTCTTAATTTTAACTTGACTATGTTTTCACTTTGCACTTTGTGATCATGTGTTTATGAATTGTTTGTTACTTTAATATCGTTATTCCATTTTTCATCTTTCTCACTTTTGTACATTGTTAGGATCCATTGAAAATTGTGTGGGCCTTCTTCATACCTTTCTTTTAGTTTGTGGTTTACTTTAGTTTGAATTTTTATCTTAGTCTTTCTTTTAGTTTTGCCCAGGAGTGCAAAAGTTTAAGTGTGGGGTATTTTGATTGAGCGTTTTTAGTTTAATATTTTTTGTTCTTCTTAGCTTATTTGACTTTTCTTGGACTTTTATTTCCTCACTCTAACTCAGTTTTTTTCTTAGGCAAACAAGTGAGCTTAATTGATAATTGTTGCTTATTTTTAGATTTTTTTGCTTACTTGACATATCTCCCTTGTGCAGGACCTAGAGAGCTCTACAGAACTCCAAATGGTGCATATGAGTAGTTCCTGAAAAGATAAGAAAACGAACTACAATTTTTTCAGAGATAGGCTGAAGCCAATTCTGTCATTTTGAAGGTCATTATAGGCTTGGAAGTCAGAACTCCTGTAATCAAGTTTTGGGCTGTGAATTGATGTAATTAGTAATTAGTTAGATTAGATAGGCCTAATCATAGCCCATCCTTTCCTATTGACTCAGTCACTATATTTTAGTGCAATTAGTTAGTGAAGAGGCACACTTTATTTTCTGAGCACAAACAAAATTTGTAGTTTCTTTTAGAAGTTTTCAGAATTAAAACCTTTTCTCACATTTTCTCTCAATTATTCTTCATTGTTCTTTATTTTTCTTCTTCCTTTCGTCTATGTTCTTTTATTTTTCTCATACAAATTTTGTGGCTCTTACATTGATGATGATCATGGAAGGCTAAATAATCAATCAATCTAAGAATCTAGTCCAAGCAAGAAGAATTTGAATTCTGGTTTGGTATTCTAATTTCTATGTGAATGTTCATCTTCTTCAATCATCTTTTCGATTTTCATGATTATGAATATGTTTAGGATTGAAAACGAATTAGGTTATAGATTTATGATTTCAATTGATTTACGAGTTAATTCGATTGAACTGCTTCTAATGATATTGAATGAACCTTCATAATATGATCATTATATGAGAACTATGATAATTTGTATTGCTTGGTTTGGTGAATTGGATTGATATTCTTGAATCTGTTTTACAACACTTTTTTTAATTCTGTTAGTTTCTGCATTTTTCTTCAATTCTTGTTTGTGTTTCTGCAATTTTTATTCATTGCCTATAAACTGTTCAATTAAAATTCTCCTATTGTTTATTAGTGAATTGAAGTTGAAACCAAATTGATCGTGTCTCTAAGTCGACTTATGTTAATCCTATGCTACATAATTAGTGTAGTTTAATTGTTTTGTAGTGATTCGACAATCATTATCATGATCCCCTATGTGTGTGAAGAACAAGATAGTAGTAAACAAAGGAGGATTACTTGGGTGTCTAAATCAATGAATTGATTCTAGAAAAAGCTGGTGCAAAAGAGAATTAGCTAGGCCTAGATAAAAGTATAAAACATATAATAGATATAAATATCTATATATATAGATGGATGTCTATATATATATATATATATATATATATTTCAAAATACATAATTATACATGTATAGTATCACATAAAATTTATAATAACAATTTTAAAGCATAACAATCATTTAGTTTTCTTTCTATTTGTAAAAATTTAATACCAAATAATGAGAACAATATTAGTTACTTTTCTGATACTTCAACATGCTTGTTAATTATGTCCTGATAACAAATATTATGGTTAAAGAATTAAAAGAATGAATTTTTTATTTAAATTAATATAGGAGTGTAATTAAAAATAACCACATGCCTATTTTTATACTCTTAAAAATTTTAAATTAATTTCTTAACTAGTATTATAATATAAAGACATTGGTTAGCATATTTGAAAAGGTTATAGAAAATTACACTATGATCTCTTAAGAAACATAACATTTACATTTCCTTTGTATGTTGAATTATGAAATCAAAGTTACTACAAAAGCAAAGAAACTTAACTGTCAAAATTGTTGTGTCCATAAATTGTTAGTGCTATGACATAAATTTATTTGGTTAGGTGTTGTAAGAGTTTTTTAATGGTTAGGTGTTGTAAGAGTTTTTTTATTTGGTTAGGTGTTGTAAGAGTTTTTTAAGCTAGGTGAAAAATAAAACAATGTTGACAAGGGTTGTGAGCTTTAAAAGGACTAGGAAAATAAAAAAGCCAAACAAAAAAAGCAACACCAAGGCATGACATTGAATACCCAACCAACCTTTGTTGTGTTCCAAATCCATATATTCAAGCATGCCAAACAGTTGAAGTCATTACTCACCACAACACACTTTTTAAGAACATGTGACATCATATATAGCTCTCTTTCTTTTTCATGTATATATCCTTGATTCTGACCTTTGTATCACTGAAAATCACTATAAAAACACCTTCATTTTTTGATAACAAAAAATTTGGGATTAATCTTTTCTTGTTACCACTAGTTAGTGTTTTTCCAGGTGTGATCAAGTTAATAAAAAATATAGATAATGACTTAGCGACGAAAGTTTCCCACGCCTATGTTCGTCGCTAATATCCTATACATGTTTTTCAACAGAAATATCCATCAGTAAATTCTGACTCATTGGGAATAACAAATTTCCGACGGATAAATTTGTTGGAAATTTCGATCGGTTGGAATTTTCTACGACCATTTTACCGACAGATTCTTGAAAATCAGTTGAAAATTTCAAATTACTGACAGAAACTTGTTGTTAGCGACGAATTTCGTCTGTCGGAAATTCACTTTTTTTTTGTAGTGTGGGAACCATATCACAAAGCACTTCATCCACATATTTGTCAATGGAGAATGTAAGCATCACTTGCTTATCCACCACCAACTCACCATTGTCACTCAACCAATGCAATTTATAAGGTTTAGGGTGAGGGGCAATTTTTAAACCAAACATCTCCACTAATCTAGTGCTTACAACATTGGTGCATCTTCCTCCATCAATGATTAGAGAATAAACCTTTCCATTCACCAAACATCTAGAATGTAAAATGTCTTCTCTTTGTGTATCATTTTGATCCTTACACAAACTTCCCATGAGGCGTCTTACCATTAAAAGATCTCCCTCTTCCGATTGAAGAAAACAATCATCCTCACTTTCACTAGAGGAACTATGAGAACTCCTTGGTGACTCACTATCCACCTCCCCATTCTCCAACACAATCATGGTTCTCCTGTTTGGGCATTGGGATGCAATATGACCCTTACCCAAACACTTAAAGCATTTAATAGAACTAGATTTATTGGAAGGAGTTTGAGTAGGAGAAGTAAGATGAATGACCATATGAAGAAGAACCCTTCTTCTTGGAAATGTCCTTATCCTTCCAAGATGAATGACCATATGAAGACTTTTATCTCCCAATCAAGGTAAGCTTCCGAATCATTAGTACCTAGGAACTTGGGAAGTTTGAATATCACATCTTCTATTCCATCACTATTCCTCCTATGCCTATGCCTTCTACCATCTTCATAGTCATCATCACTCCCTTGAGAAGAATGAGGTGACCTATGATGTTTCCTTCTCTTCATGTCCTCCATTTTTCTACTCAACTATTGAGTACTTCTTTGTATCTCATCAAAATGTTCCCCCATCCTCCTTTCAACATTTCTTTGCAATCTATCCATTTGCTTAGCCAATTAAGTCATTAGCTTCAAGGTTCTAGGTGAAGGTGGATCACTATCACTATTGGACACCATTGCTTTAAGAAAACAATTAGTAAAACAAAACAATAATGGACCTTACCACTAACTAAGTGTTTACACTCTTTAACACTCGTGTTTCACACTTGTAAGACTTTTTCTATAAGGTTCACTCTTGTCTTTAACCACTCTCTAACGCTTCTTCAACTCTTGAAATCAACCAAAGATCCCAATTCAAAGAATATCCAAAGTGAAAGATGAAACAAATCCAAACTCAACTTAATAGGTCAAGGAAGAAAGAAAACACTAAGACAAAACCTTGGAAATTTAGAAGACAAGCAATAAAAGCTCAACAAGAAAAGTACAACTCAAAAGGAAAGTCAAAGACATGAATGCTTGAGTTGGATCGTTTCCAGATTGCAAACTTCAAGACTTCATTTTTGAAACTTAAACAGAAAAATGGAGAAGATGAAGAAATGATGATGAATGACGCCACGGTTCGTAACGGAACGATAAGTCGGAGGAGGATTCGCCACAAAGGAAAGCTTTATTGATAAAAATCGATTTGGTTTCAGTTAAGAACCAACAAGAGGCTAAGTTCTCAATTCAAGCAAATGCTTAATTTCATTAATCAAAGTTGTCTAAAAATAGCATAGTTTGAGTACTTATATAGCTAAGCCTCTAATGATCACCAAAAAACGTAAGTTTAGGCCTATTTTTGGTAATATTAAAGCCCATTACAAAATTACGAAAGTCCTCGCAGAGGTGGTGCGCTGAGCGAGCAGAGACGCGCTAAGCTTAAAAGCTTGATCTCGACCAGGAATTGGGCTGAGCGCGACAAGTGCGTTGAGCGAGCAGAGGTGGCGCATGGAGTGGGTAGAGGCGTGCTAAGCGAGCTCGCCCATAATCTTCAAGGTGCTCCAATTAAGCTCCTTGTATCTTTCTTCATTCTTCCCCTTGTTAACTAGTACAACCATGATTCTCTTGATCATCTCTTCTTGAAGAAACTTGCCTTTGGACCTTGTCATTAGACCCTTCAATTCATGGTATACTTTGAAAACTTCATGATACTTAGATAGTCCTCAATCACCTTCTTCATTACCCAATTTACATGTCTGAGTTCTTCTTTGGAAATATCCTTACATTTCCTTGCAATGTTATCTCTCATGTCCTTCTCCAAAAGATTTTTTCATATTTTTTTTTTTCAATTTGGATTTGGGCCAAGCATGTTATGAATAGAAGTAAAACTTAATTAAAGGAGAATTGGCCACGTTCCAGTGTTTTAATTCTCGGAAATTTTGCTTTAAGTATCTATTTTTGCTTTTAATCATAATTTTTTCACCTCAAATCAAGTAATTATACATCAAAATCTTTAAATCAAGCTATTATAAAACACTCAAACACAAGCTAACATAGAATCACATGGATTGAACTAAATTTATAGAATTTTATATGAAGAAAAGTTATTACCAGTTGAATGTGAATTGATCAAAACAAAAACATAAATTGATTGAAACACAACTTGCACAACCTGTACCCAAATTAATGGCATTAAGGACTCTATTACATGTTCCAGTACGAATTGGACTTCTCCAACACACTGCCCACAAACGGATTCACCCTACCCCCAAACCCAACCCCACCCCAACCCCAATCCCAACAAAAAAAAATCAATAATACTAGAAAAGACAGAAAAATAGCCAAAAATCCTCAACCTCCAATAATACTCAAAACGACAGAGAGAAGACTTGGATCAAAGGCGGCACTCCAAGAACGCTAATGCTTGCTCTCTGGCCACCATGGGCGAGATCTGATTTGGTCAAATTTCATGGTGTCGAGTCATATCTGGTTGGATTTCATGGTACCAACGTCAAATATCTAGTCAGATTTCATGGCCAGAATTCATGGTGGAGGTGGTGAAGTCGTCGTATTAGTGGAATCTCGACTTGCTACTCACCTCAATTGGTGAACTCAGCGACGTACTCGGGGTGGAGGACAAGGCGGTGATGCTCAAGAAGTGTGGGCCCTCCGTTAGGTACAACCTCGACGCCATGGGGAGCCGTGATGTCGTGCTCGTCGGAAGAAATTTCAAGGTGTGAGGGTCAGACGGGGTGCAACTGAGAGGTAGTGAACCCAAATGGTGAGGGAAGAAAAGGAGAGTCATTTTGTCATTTGATCCGTTAGTTAAAGCTGTTACACCAGGGGTAGACCAAAGTAATACAAAAATAAATAAAGAGAAAATACCTAGCATAATAAGTGTTAAACTTAGGAAAAGTCAATGTAACTTATTCTGAGAATTATCATGCTTAAGTTAAAGTTTTCAATTTTTATCGTACGTTTTCTTTTATATTTCTAACTTATCCTTCTTTACATTTTGCAACCTTAAACAAAAGTAAGTCAGGCCCATATTGGCATTGCTATAAATATTACACTGTAGTTGCAACCCCAATTCCAAAAGTGTAAACAACTAAACACAAAAAACTAAGGGGGCACGAACTGACAAAGAGATTAGAGAGAATGACACACAGAGAGATTATGAGAAGGCACAATTGGCATGGCGCGGTGTAATTGTGTGTTTTAGTGGCTCGGTGAGACAACAAGGAAATTAGAGAGATTAGAGATGTAACGATTAGAGAGAAAGTTCAAGGCTCTTATTTATATAACTACGTTAACACTGATAGAAATGGAGAAAATAATATACCACACTATTCTCTTTACGTTAAACATTATCATAAATTCCAAATTCATTTTCTCAAAATTGTAGCTAGGTAAATTTTTGTTGAGAAGTGAAGGCATCTCTCATTAGTTAACTAATTATTTCATTTATATAATAAAAATTTTATATACTTCAAAATTATATATATATATATATATTGTATTGTATTCATATAAACTAAATTATAAAACACCACTATATATATATATATATAATTAAAAATAGTTTCCCTAATTACTCTCAAATAATCTCTACACAAGTCTCTCCAGATTTTAAATCCAAGTTTTTTCCTGTAATAAACCTCTTTATGCTTATACTCTAGCACAAGTATTTACACAAAATAGACAATGTAAAACTTTTAATGTTACCAAGAGATATATATAATTAATATTTGATGAAATATATAGGCTAAAAATATTCTCCAAAACTGAATAAAATGTTAAGTAACTACTCCATAATTATGAAAATAGAGAAATTAATGAATGAAGAAGGGAAGAATATTTGATAGCTATGCATATATTGTAAGATAAGCTCTCTTCATTAATGACTCTTTTTTATAGAGAGTTTGTAGAAGATGAACATTGTGACTTGAAGTTGTAGGGTTGGCTGAACATTCTGTCTTCATTTAATAAATGAAATCGTTGAGTTGTAACTATTTCGCCGTGCAGATATTTTATCCACGGAGCAATTCACTTTCATAGATTTGTTGTAGATTTGTCAGACCGTTTTACATAAAATCGAATTAAATAAGGAGGATAAAAATCGGCATCATGTTAATAACTTAATATCTCTACCTTAAGAATCTTAGGACGGTGCACGGTTGAGTTTGATTCGGCGGGTTCCGAAACATTGTAAAAATCGGCATCACGTTATTTTTTTTTTCTGGAATTTTAAAATTTATTTAAGTATACTATAAAAAATTTATATTATCATTCAGTTACAAATAATTATGTATTATAAATTTATTCACGTTTTAATAACTATCTTAAAAAACACTTCAAACAACATTTCTAATTATTTAGAATCATAAAATTATTTACACTAACTATGACAGATAAATTCTTTATTCATTTTTTTTATTATTTTTCTTTTGTTTCCATAAATTTAAACACAATATAAAACTAAATTACTCTACATGTTAAAATAGTTTATTTTTCTTACAATAAAATATAATAATTTATATAACAAAATTTTCTTATCCTTTAATTTTCATCTCTCAGTTATTTTCATTTATTTATATTTTCTTAAGAAATATTTATCTAAACAATCGCACTTGAACACAAACTTTCACCGAAACACACACGAGGAAAGAGGAACGCAACAGTTGAGAGAACAATATGTATAAATTATTATAAATTTTCTAATACTGTCTTCTAACGTTTTTTACGGATAAAAAAAATTAAAATTTCACCGAAACACGTTCGAGGATAGCACAGAACCAGCTAACCATAGCCAGGAATGTTCGAAAGCCAAGTTCCCAACGTGTGCTGTGGTCGGCGTTTTCAACCGTTTCAGTCAACCAGTTAACGTCCGTTACATAACGGCGCCACCATCACCATGACCAACTGAATCTCCCCGCGCCGTTACCGTTTTTGCTCCGTCAAACTTCCAACACCTTTTTCCCCCGCCTTTTTCTTCCCCTATATAAACCCCATTTTGAACGCTCCCCGTTCTCAATTTGCGGTTTTTCAAACAACCCCTTCTTCACGTTACCTATGTTTTCATTCAAAACCACAGTACCACATCGAAAAAACAAAAAAGTCATAATATATATCAACAAAAGGGAACGACATTTTCAGCAGAGTTTTGCTCTCCACGTTTATTGAATCAAGGTCTTATCTAATAGTAGGTGTGGAATTTGGTTAAGCAGTCTTGGAGGTAATGCTAATAGTAATTGCTAAGTGCTTACAACAATGTTTTTTCACTTTCTTAGACAGTTTTGTTTTCTCCATCACCATGTTTTTGTTGTTGCTTGTGAAACCGTATTATTAATCACTTTATGAATATGTTTTTCCCTGTTATGTCTTTGTTTGCATAGATGGATGTATAGAAATGATTATTACTCCTTGGTGATTTGAGGGTCTTGCGTTCTGAATGAAGTTTTGCATGTTGTTGTTTGATTTAGAAAAATGATGTAACATGACTAACATCATTTCTGCTGCTAAAAGTTGCAAAATTTGGGTCTGAGTTGAAGTTTTGGATTTTGATTTGAGTTAGACATTTTGCTAGAATAAATGGTTTTGGGTGAGGTGGATTAGTGGACTTTGAATTAGGAAGGAGATTCTTTTTCTGGGTTTCAAGGAATTTTCTGCATTTATTGGTATGGTATGAAAAGGTGTATATATGCTGTTTCTATAATCTCAGTACCAGGGGGGCGGGGCACCTGCACAATAACATTAACAGTAGATAATTGTGATGAAGTTTAACTTTTGGCTACATGGTTCAGTGATTTCCCCTGGTTTCAAACTAAGGAGTTTTTGGGTCTGCAATGAGGAATTATGACTTACAATTACATGGTATTGTTTTCATTGTTGCGGCTGTTGTTACTATTATTGTTATTTTATGCTTCGTTTACTACTTGAAATTAGTTATGTTTGTGATGTCTGTGTCTTTCTCCCGGTGTATATTAGCAAATTAGTATATGAGCAGATTTTCTCTTGATGTGGAGAAAATTTATGAAGGAATCTTTTCCTGTGGTTTTTCAAAGCAAATGGATGGGTTTTGGAATTGCATCCTTTAGAATAAATTCTGATGGTGTACAATTTTCCATCGCTGTTCGTATGTTTTGTTTTACTCCATGTGTTTATATGCATAATTTGTCCTACTTTGTAGATGATAATCTGTTGATGAGACTGAGAGCACTACCATACCAAAACTTTAGCATTCAAGGAATCATTTTGATCACTTTCCCCATCTAATTTTTGTTCCAAATTCATTAGTTTCTTTATTTGATATTGACACTGATTTTCCTCTTCAACCTGCTAAATCAGTTATTCCAAATTTCTTCCCTACTTGTTCCTGTGAACAAATAAGAGAGTAGCAGTTAATTCAATCTACAAACTACAAGAAGTATTGCCTTAGATGTGTTAATCAGTGTATATTTTTTAGAGTATGAAAGTTCATCTATATTTACGTGTGACCAATATATGTATGTCATGTTTTTTCCAGCTTCTCCACGTGTTAGGCTAGTAGATGATTGTTGTTGTGAACAATTAATTGTGTTATTGTTCTGTTGTGTGAATATTGATAGATTGCTTCTCTGTTTTTCAAGGTTTATCTGCTATTATTGAAAGTGTTGGGATACAAGTACCAAGCAGAAGTTTGCCAAGGCAACTGCTTTTAGCTGATGCCATCATCATAGTATGGACTTGAATCAGTTTTTAAATTTCAACGTTACTAGTTCAGCAGGATTCCCTTGCACATCGTCTTGTTCTCCTATTTCACCAATATCCAACCGGTTGCTTGGATCCTTGAAACTTGACATAGGAAACTCACCTAACACGGCCCTTTCTAGTCATTTTGATTCTGATACTCTTTCTTCTGCATTAAGTAACAGTCAGGAATTGCACACCTCCGGGGAAATTCACTCTAGTGTCAACTCTTGCAACTCTTTGCAGGAAAGCAATCATTATTTGCACAGGCCAGTCTCATTTGTAGACCATCTCCAAGACGGTTTGCATCTATCTACTAGGAGCTTTCTTCCACAGGATGCAAGTTATGACCATGAAACTAGACATGCATTGCTGGAATTAGAAACGGCTTTGATGGCACCTGATGGTGAAGATCAAATCACCACATCAAGCACTTCTTTGGGTGTTAGCAGTAGACCAACAACATCTTGCCAAAGAAATAGGTCCTGGAGCTCTGAGGGCCAGTCAAGCGATGTTGCATATGTAGAGAAGCTCACAAACCAGTGGAGGAAGAAACGCTGCAAGAATTTCCGTCATGCAATTTGAAACAATTGCTGATTGTATGTGCCAAAGCCTTGTCTGAAAACAACATGAAACATTTTGATCAATTGATAGAAAAAGCTAGAAGTGCTGTGTCTATAACTGGGGAGCCAATCCAGCGCCTTGGTGCTTATTTGGTAGAAGGGCTTGCTGCAAGGAAGGAGGCATCAGGAAATAACATCTACCGTGCCCTAAGATGCAGAGAGCCTGAGGGAAAAGACTTACTCTCTTACATGCAGCTACTGTATGAAATCTGTCCCTACTTAAAATTTGGTTACATGGCTGCGAATGGCGCTATTGCTGAAGCATGTAGGAACGAGGACCACATTCATATCATAGACTTTCAGATTGGTCAGGGAACTCAATGGATGACACTTCTTCAAGCTCTTGCAGCAAGACCTGGTGGAGCTCCCCATATGCGGATCACAGGAATTGATGATCCCCTTTCTAAATATGTTCGTGGTGATGGATTGGAAGCCGTTGGGAAAAGGTTGGCTGCGATATCTCAGACATTTAACATCCGAGTTGAGTTCGACGGCATGGCTGTTTTAGCTCCAGATGTGACAAAAGACGTGCTTGATGTTAGGCCTGGTGAGGCTTTGGCTGTGAACTTCCCTTTGCAACTCCATCATACAGCTGACGAAAGTGTTGATATGAGTAATCCAAGGGATGGACTTTTGAGATTGGTGAGATCACTTTCTCCCAAGGTAACTACATTGGTTGAGCAAGAGTCAAACACAAATACCACTCCTTTCTTCAACAGGTTTATAGAAACCTTGGATTACTACTTGGCAATGTTTGAGTCCATTGATGTGTCTCTTCCGAGAAAGAGCAATGTGCAGATTAATATGGAGCAACATTGTTTGGCTCGGGATATTGTCAACATTATTGCTTGTGAGGGGAAGGAAAGGGTAGAGAGACATGAGCTGTTAGGCAAGTGGAAGTATAGGTTAACAATGGCTGGCTTTCGTCAATATCCTTTGAGTTCTTATGTGAATTCAGTCATAAGAAGCCTGCTAAGGTGCTATTCAGAACATTATAATCTTGTGGAGAAGGATGGGGCCATGCTACTGGGATGGAGGGACAGAAATTTGATTTCAGCTTCAGCTTGGCATTGATTACATGCAGATAGGAAATAATGTAGTGGTAGAAATATGTTGCCGACGGAGATCTATGTTGATTTCTAGGGTCTTGTGTCCCTTATCATTGTTTTAAAGGTCATTATTTGATAAATTAGTCTATTGAGTTTCATGTCATAGTGATGCAGATAACTGTATACCAATTCTCTTATAAATTATTTAGGTATGTACACTGTTTTGATCTACAAATATTGTACTTGTACCTGAAACTTATCCTTAGTGTCCAATATAAATTAAGAGTGTGTTTAGATAGTGAATTTTAACTGAGAAAAATAATTTATTAGTGAATTTAAAATTTTTTAATCTAAAATTCATTATTTGGATATTTTCATATGAAGAATTTAAATTTTTGAAATTTTAAAACAGAATTCTAAACAACTAAAAATGTGGAATTTTAATTTCCTTCTAAAATGTGAGAAATTGAAATTTCCTTTTTTTTTTTATAGAAACTTCCACCGCACCACTTTTTGTTTCGTCTCCATTGTCAGCGAATAATTTGACCTCATCTACTTCCACGACACTCACTTCACGCACCTCTCAGTGTCGGAATTTTTATTTCTTTACTTGACGAAATTCATTTTTATTTATTATTATTATTATTTTTATTATTACCTTCTCGATCCTTCATGTTGTTTTTGATTTGAGTCCCTGAGTTGATTCATAAGCACCAGAATTTCAATTATTTTTTGTGAGTGAAGATTTTTTTTATCTAATTTTGTAATAAAAAAGTAATTCTACAATTATTTATCATATACAAATTTTGAAAATGAAGAAATTCAATTTATTTATCCAAACACAAAATTTTAAAAATGAAGAAATTTAATTTTTTTATTCAAACACGGAATGTTGAAAATGAAAGAATTTCAATTGAGGCATTTGAAATTTTTAGAATTTAAAATTCTTTAGAATTCTAACTTGTCTTATCCAAACACACTCTATATAAATTCACAGTAAGTATATTGACAGCTTGCTACATTCATATACGATACGTTTTGTTACATAACCATTTTGTCTCGCTGAGATTGTTTGCCCAAGCTGATAATGGTGTCTGGATTATGTATGAATTTAAAAATGAGGGTCATTTTTCCTGTTGGGGTATGGTTGGTTTTCCATGTTACTGTCTTGGCTCAAGGATGGTTGTTGTATATACTTGTCATGCTTGCCAGATATCTGTCATTTCATACAGCTAGCCATACATTACAACAATTGCACACACTGATCATTAGATCAATCTACATTTAGAAACACAAAAATAAGTACATGGAAGCATAGGAAGGAACTTCGAATTCTTCAAAGTAGTCATGGAAACTTGTCAATGTAAAAGTGACTGAGTCACTCCAATGTATTCTCATTTCAATAAGCGCTTGGAGACACATATTTGGTTGAACCCCAAAAATTCCTTTTCATTTGTTCATTGGCACAAAGATGAACATAACATTATTTCATAGGGCTCATCCATGCCCAGTCGTGTTAAAACTGTCCCCACATGCAAATTGTTAACCCTAATCGCCTTTTGTGATGAACATTGATGGACTGCCTGACAAGAAGAGAGGATCACATTTGTGTTTTGAAGAAAAGGACAATGGCGTTATGTCTTTTTTTTTTTGTATAAGAAAACGACATCATAACATCCTTCTACCTCCTCTTAATCTTAATTTAAATTTTTAACCTAAACAATAGTTACTAATTAGTTTTTAAAAATAAAAAATCTATTTCCTACATGAAATTTCAACTCAGACAAATAGCACACGTAACATCACATGTAGCTTGTCAACATATCAAGTTAACAGCCACATTAGTAGTGAATGGATCCTTTTTAATGGGAGGGACCTTGATAATTTTTTTCAAATATTACAGACCCATCGAGAAACAAAAATTTATTCAAGACCAAATATAAAATTTGAATATATATCAAAGATAAAAATATATTTAAGTTTTTATTCTTTGTGATAAACATATGAAGTTCGAAGAGCTAGCATTCATTTAATGTTAACTTGGCACTTATAAGTTAATGCTTGGAGTGATATTCATATATATATTGTTAGACTTTTGGCAAGCGTACCAATTGTCGTTGTAAGTTACAAAATTTATAAAAGTTCGTCTCCACAGGGACTTGATTTTTACTCAGTTAATTCAAATAAAGTTTAACAGTTTAATAGTTTATGTACAATGAGTGTGAACGGAGTTTCATGTAGTTGCGGATTAACAGAAATTATGAAAATTTAGAAGAAACGAAAATAATAAACTTAGTACGGAAGATTACGAAAGATTATGGAAAATTATGGAAGTTTAAGGAAAGTTACGAAAGATTACGAAAACTAGTAAAACGAATTTGTTTAAGTTAAGAACGTAGGATTGGATTTCATCGTTCATACCCTTAGTATTCAATTAATATTACCATGCATAAGTTATTTTCTTTTATTATTGATGCACACATAAAATCACCCCAAATCGATCCCTCGCATTTGAGAATCCTAAGAATATTTATCAAA